>WAAD01006011.1:18629-35524 GCA_013389945.1 Fregata magnificens
GACTCCGAGAGTGCTCTTGTGTCCTCATAGATATCCACTTCACCATAAACACTCCTTAGACCACTTCACAAAATAAGCTAAAAATGCTTCTGTATGGGAAAGGGAGAGTATCAGAAGGCAGCAGGCTGAGGCATGACTGCTTCTTTGCCTCTCTAGAGGGCATTGGTGAGACCACTATTTCAACACTACACTGTTAAGCCCAGTCCTCAACTGCAAGAATGATGTGGCAACCTTTCGGAGAGAACTGTAAAAGAAGCTGAATAACCACAAATAAGCCTTGGAAGGAAACTTCTTCTTTTTGCTGTAAGCTGTCATTTTATTAGTGAGCATTTACATGAAAGGAGTAAATGGGTATATAACAACTGCACTAAAATGTCACGAAAACATGACAGTCAGGCACAAAAATGTACAAAACTGTCTCCCTTGACAGTAACTATAAGCAGATTGAGTCACTCTGAATCAGATCAAAGTTCCTTCTAGTCTAGAATCCTGTCTCTGACAATGTTAGGAAATACTTTGAGAAAGACTAGAATAACAGAGGAAGAATACGGTGCGCTTCCCCAGAGTACTTTTCCAGGTGCCAGTGGCTCTGTGCAACTTCAAACATGTGACCAACATTTTTCATGTAAAGTAAAGGGATGAATAGGCATTGTTCTACAATTCCATAATGATATAGCCATGATAGGACCACTGGGGCATGGAGAATGCTGATGTGTAATCTTAGAGAGAAATCTTTGGTTGGAGGAAGTGTAAGATTTTTGTATGGTTTATTAAAAAAAAAGTTTCCTCCTAATTCTGATCTTAGAACACCTGAGAGAATAGCTAACATAGTTTTTATACGCATAAAATCAGTTTAAAGTTTAGCTAGAAGTTGCTGCTTGTTTTTCCCAGCAGAACACAGCTAGGAATACCAGTGTGCATCGTTTTGTAAATCATGTTAACATCCAAGTTAACACTTTTTCTGCAGTCCATTTAGAAAATAATACTTGCTTCTTATAAAATGGAGAATTCTTTTTAATTTATAGAGCAGTCCAGTATACATCCCACTGTGTCAAACCTCATCATAGATCATCATATCCTATGATGCATACCCAATACTCTGCAATAACCTAAGGCAACCATATTCCTATGGTGCAGCACACATTTGGGGAGAGAAAGGGAGAGATGGTGGGTTTGATGTGAACAATAGGTAATATGTTTGTTTAAGAAAGCATAGGCTTGCATGTTACACAAAAATACAGTTACTAGATGATCTGAAGAATATCTCTTGTGCTGTGACTCCTTCAGACCTTTCAATTCTAATTCATTTAATGCTCATAAATTAGGGAAAGGATATTATAAAATTTGGAAAGCTTTCAAGTAAACATTGAAGCCAAGTCCATAATCTTCATGCTATTAGTAAATCAGAATTACCTGCTACTGTATCCAAAGTATCTACCAGAAAAACTGTTACTCGTATGAGTTTTATTGTAAATACAGAAATATATTTTTCCTGAAAAGTTTTTTAAAAGGTGCGTATTAGATACAGCAGGAGTACGCACAAAACATGCAGAAACAGAGACCACCTTCTTTTTCCTCAAAGGTGTTAGCTGTTAAGTTTCCAGTCATTAGAATCAATCTCTGTTGTCAGCAGGGGAATAACATTCATCAAGCTTGTGCCCTCCATGCTATCAAAAGGGAGCAAACTCCTGAAGGAACAAAACACCTTTTGCTTGATTTTAGCATCTCCTTCACTGATACCAACAACACTGACTTCAGAGAACTTTCATTAATACTGGTGTAGTCCAGAAGGGAATTTGGCCTTTCAGCTTTATGTTTCATTCCCAAATAAGAGACACTGAGGACAAAATATTAAACAGAGAGTTTAAATGTAAGTGCCTAAATATAGCACACTAACTTTCAGAGAGTACACATACTTCCTGCTGCAGCCAACTTGACTTCACCTCTCACTTGCAGAGACTTTGTGCCAATATAATACGAGTGGCATTACTCCTGTCTTCAGTGAATAGAAAGGAAAGTCATGTCCATTTGTTTTCAACACTAATTCACTTTTTAAAAACAGCATAGATTTCAGTTCTTAATTCCAATATATGAAGTAGATAGATTAATTTCCAGGTGTTCATAACCAGTTATTTGTACACAGCAGGATGGGTAATCCTATCTGTGCAGTGCAACCTTGTAAGTTTATGGATAATGTTTATACATAGCTTTTTCAAAAAGTGCAGGGTTTTATTTGCATTTTACAAAGACAAAAGGAGACGATGAGCACATCAAACTTTGTAGTTTAATCATGCATTCAGTGAGAGAAGGAAGGAAGGAAAGTGGTAGTAAAGAAAATCTTGATCTCAACATTGGAGTGGCCTCAGGCACTTAATTTGTACCTCTGGCTGAGAGAAAATATCAGCCTGCCTATTGTGTTCTGCTGTTCACACTGCAACTGAATCCCACTGTAAGGCTTTTCCACAGTGAGGAATCTCTTGGCTACAGAGTTATTTTAAGTTTTGTTCACATGACAAATGAATGATCCCCAGTGGAAATACTTTTCTTACATGGTCACTGATGTATACATTATTTTCAAAGTGAAGTAAAGCAACATTGCAAAATGAAGCACAGGGAGGTCAGATTTCCATTTGAAGAACAGTCTATAATGTACCTAAATAGAATTGTGAAATTAATCACAGGTTTTATGTTATCTCATCTGCTGCTCAAAAAAAAAAGAAAAAAAGAAAGGGACCACATGTTCAACCATTGATGCCTCTGATCATGTACGCAGGCACTCCTTCTGTGAAGCCTTCCAGGCAATTAACTTACTCCTGCATTAAAATATTGTGGGTACAGGTTCCCTTGCTGATGTTTCAAAAGTATCACCGTAAGTTCCTCTAAACATTATAGACTTTTGTATAAATTTCTGCATCTTTCAACAGACACTGATAATAAAGTCTCACTGCATTTTTAACAAGATGCAGGTATTCAGAATAGGAGTTTTTAATTTGAATAAGTAAGTTTGGAAGTAACAGTTAAAAATCATCACAAATTAATTAAAACATTTTCCTTTGTTTGGGGTGATTAATAATACATAAGGAAACCAGGTTTTACATAATTCATCAATCTGACGCAAAGTGGCACTCTCCAGTTCCACTGAGTGGAAACCCAGCTACTCTGTGACACTTGAAAAACAGCTCTGAATTGATGCACTGCATCCTTCTGCCACAGGACTTAAAGTCATATGGATCCAGTTTGTCACATACTAATGAAGTTTCTAGGAGTGAGGGAGTAAGAAATAAAAGAAAAAAATACTGAGTTTAAAACAGATTTATTTTCTTTTTAAGCACTAAACTGACAAAACCTAGAAGTAACATACTAGCAATTAAAGAAGGAGACGGACTCAGGTGGGATAATGTAGCCTATGCTCATATGACTAAAGGATTATTTCCTAAAGAACCTGAAGTTTCTAAGTATGTATGTTGTTCACCAGGCAATCTAGCACCAAGCATGTATAGCACAAGGTTCAATCTGAAGCAGCAGGGTGGCAACATTGGGATTGAATCAAAGTGGCAGCAGATCCTTCTCCTTTCCAGAGATGCATGGCCATGGCACAGAGCCTTTTCCAGTAAGAGACAGGCAGTGAAACACTTCCTTAGCAGCATTACTCTTCCCTGCACAGACAGACTTTGCTGGAGAGTCCAAAAGGAACAAGGAAAACTGTACTGAGCTCCCTTCAGTACTTAGCCTTGATCAAGCTGTGTACTTTTACTTTCTTTAATCTTCTTTCATTATCCTCTTAACCCACTGCCTGATTGTGGGGCATTTGTAAATCTTTTTTTCCCCAAATCCTCCTAAGCACTCTGGCTCCTTTAGTTGTTTCCTCTCTGAGATTTGAATTTCTTTGTCATTTGTCTCTGGATTTCATGTTTTTCTTTCTTTTTTTCACATTGTGACAGAGTGTGAGAAAAAGAAGGAGCTCCTAAAAATCCATGTCCTCTACCTGATGTGTAATGACAATCCTTCATTTGTACCTGTGCACAGTACTGCAACACAATCACAGACACTTACTTGCACAAGGCAGAGGTCTGGTACCTGAGGTTGCCTCTGAGCTGTGCACCGTGACACCAGCACTGCCTGCCAGCACCAGCCTGCTCAGCTGCCTGTGGTGGTTTTAGGAGTACACATTCTTACTTAGCTTTAAATTTCTTCGTCAGGTATCTCTAGTGTAGATACCAAACACTTCTTTTAGTGTTCAGTGAAACCTGAAGTATGCAGGCTCAAGCTAAACCTCTGGCAAGATTTCAGATGATTAGCATTATTTTTGAAAGAAATATTTAAAAATAACCTCCAAAGTAATTACGAAATGTTTAAATCATGACCAAATTCTTTATTTACAATGTATATGGAAAATGTATTATATTGATCTCATTTAATTAGCTATCTTAAAACTCCCAAACCTTTTCTGGTGAGAGTTGTTGTTTACAAAATACTTGTTACTGAGTGTAATTCAGCTGTTTTCTCTGTTGCAATAAATTTAGTACTTGTACTGCTGCCCATCTTGGAATGTAAATAATTTGATTGACATTTTTGGAGTAAAGTGTATAACATTCATTTTTCTTCCAGTTTTCCAACCAGTCATGTTTTGACTAAAGACGTGCCATAGAGTAAAGGCTGGCAATTAATTCTCTTAACATCCTGAATGTTTAGAATTCTTGCGTTGGTCTTTCTTTTAAGGCAGAGACTTACTTAACAGTAATATTATTTATATTTAAGTATTACATCAAAAATCAATAGCAGATTCTATTTGAGTATGGTCTAAAGCCCCATCTTTTAAAAAGGAGGTTGATTGCACGAGCACCTCTTCTTCCTTTGATTTAATGACAAGTACTGCGCATAGCTGTAGCTGGATCATTTATTTATGCTCATATACATTCATTTTCTGCATGGCCTTTTATATGTAATTACAGTTTGACCAGACCTTTTCTGCTTGCAAAAAGCAAATGTTCAGCACCTCAACTAGTTGAGTCATCAGCTTACGCCTTCTGTTACTTAATGGATTGGGTTTTTATTGTGTGGTACAACTTTTCTGAATTTTTTCGTTTGTAAAATTCTTATTTCATGCACCCTCTCCTAGTCAGTTGCTTTTTTCTGGGATGCTAGTCATAACAAAAGTACTGCTTGGTTACAAAAAAGAGTCAAATTAGGATAACATTTTAAAATACTGCTAAAACACATACACTATTCTGCTTCAGGTGCAACCACGGATCAGTGGCCAAGATTTAACTGCATATAACCCAAACTCTTAGAGTTGCTGCAACAAAATACAACATTATGACAGGACAACCAAGAGCTACACTGTTATTACGGCAAATACCTGTGCAAACCATATGGAAAAGTCCTGGTAATTGTCAGTGAGACACAGATCTATTGATAAATACACTTTTTTTCCTTTGGTACATTTGCTTAAAACAGAGAAATACACTTTAAATTCCTGTCGTTATTTTCATCTCACCATATCATTCCCTGGTTTCCTCCCACAGAAGAGAGAAAAGAATGATTCTGTAAACTCTGGAGCACCTTGCGTAAGTTCTTTGGTCTAAGGTCTACTGGCCTGTGGAAAGATTCAAAACACAGAGACCACAGCTGTTAATTAACAAATATATTCATTTTTTGATATCCATCCACATCTTCAATCCGTGGGTCTAGCACAGTCTTATGCAGCCACTTGAAACTGTACTGAAAACAGAAAATAATTTCCAAGTAGATGAGAAAATACAAGGAGATTTTTTTTTCTTCTTTTCTTTTTAAGATAGGCACATCTGTTGTTAAAGTGTTTTAAATTCTAGTACTTTAGTTTTTCACATAGTGCCTTCAGCTTCACTATTAAATATTGACTTCTGAAAGCAAGTTGTCTGTCTTTATTTAAGACTTTTTGTAATAAATAATCAATATTTGCCTTAAGGACATCCTACGGCAGTTTTGGAAAAACAAGCCTCCTGTCTCAAACAGCTGGAAGATGAAACAAGCTCCCCTGCCCCTTAAATAGATAACCATTACTAATATTCCTAGTGAAAAAGGAAAATGCTTTATTGACCTCCATTCATGGTAGACGGTGGGTTTGTGCATGGACTTGAAGCATTTATTTTTTATTTCTAAAACAATTAGAATGTCTCCAATTTATTGCTCTTACCACCTCTTTTCCAGAAAATACTCAGGTCATGCAATATACCTGCTAGCCTAAAAGTCCTCTGAGCAACAAGAGACTTTTAAGAAAAAAGGTCAGAAATCAAGGTAAAATTTGCTAACAATTTAGCTCTTTCATCTTCATTGATTTAGCCCCATACTGGTGGTGACTTGTTTTTTCTGTAAATCCAAGATGGTGAAATTGAAAGACCTCCCAGGGTAAAGGTGTAAACTGATGTATAGAAAGCTATAGTAACTTCAGCTGGCATTTACTGAAGTTGAGCGCTTTTTCCCTTTTCACGCTTTTTCACGAGGCTGGTGAAGGGACAAGAAAACAAGTCTTATGAGGAGCGGCTGAGAGAAATGGGGTTGTTTAGTCTGGAGAAGAGGAGGCTGAGGGGAGACCTTATCGCTCTCTACNTTGATTTTAGTTCCAACAGACAGTGTCAGAATACAGAATATGAAGCTTATTGCAGTTCTCAGATTAGAGTGGCAGAAACTGCTTCTAATCCTCCATCATCCTCAAATTGACTACTGTCTCACATTGTCAGTGCTGAGCACTGCATGTACCTGCAAACTCTGGAGACTGAAAAAATATTTCATTCTAATCCAAAAGAAAAGTAACTGGAACTGCATAGACATTGCCTGTATCTTCTCAGAGAAGATACAGAGAAGGGGAAATTATCTAAAAATCTATACTTGATTGAAAAAGGGGAGATGCTTGGAGAATGTTTTTCTGCGCTATACATTTCTGAGCCAATATTTTACGTGACAAGGCTGGTATATATATTTTATATTATTGTGCAGTAGAGATTCATATTTGTTAAACAGGCGGCATCTGCATATTCAAAGTAAAAAAGATGGTTCCAAGCCAGGACTCTGCATCCAAACATGGCAGGTAACAAAGACTAGTTCAGACAAGAGTGCTGATGGCAAAAAACAAAGGCTTTACTGACTGGGTGTTACATAAAAAATTTCCAAGCTTATGCTGCAGTTGTATTACAAACTAAGAGATTCTGCCTATCAGCCTCCACTTAAGCTGCCAAATCCTGCCCCAGGGAGCTATCCATTGCAGTACATTATTTTATCAACCCCGAGTGCTCACAATTTGCAAAAGAACAAAGCACCAAAACCTCTCTGAAAATACCACGTATCTGGAAAGCCTTTTAAAGCACAGATTCCCCCATCTGTTCCACCAGACAATAACCACCTACGTTCCCAGTGTTTAATACATTCATCTTTTAAGAAGTTCCTAGAAAACCTAAGCAGTGTTGATCCAGGACTTCTTGGATTTAAACTATGCCCTGACTAAAAAACGGTGTAAATAATTGATGCTCCTCTTTCCTGAAGAATTCAAAATATCCATCAGAAAAGGGGCTTTCACATCCTTCTCTTAGATGCCCTGCTGTGATGAGAGAATTTAGGAGTGAGGGAGCTGCAAGAGCAGAATCACACCAATCAGAGACATAGATTTTGTTTTCAAAATAATCCAGGCAATAACAGGTAATCAGCAGTTGTATCTTTACATTAAGAATGACGAGAGGGTGTTAACAGTTGTGTTGTGAAATTGCTCACTGAATAAAAAGAGAAAGCTGTCACTTATTGACACTTATTACACGTGTTTTCTGCTAGTCTGCAAGGCATTACATGTTTCAGAAATGACAACAAATTAGGCTAGAGACTTGTCTAGTAATGCTGTAATTTGCATTGTTCAACAAGTTAACTGGAGAATGAGAAACATTAATAATAATAATAAATACAGAAAAGAAGATGATCTCATCAGTCCCCCTCTGAAAAAGTCATATCTAGGCAATAACATACTGACTGCTGACATTAGCCCTCTAGATAACCAGCCAATAAATAGTCATTACTGACTGTACACTTGATTTCTAAATTAGAGAAAAGATTCTACAGCACTATGGAGCAACACTAGTCACAGATTAATTTGCAGAGACATCTCCTGCATTTAAGAGTCTTGGGGACATATTTAGCACTAGACCTGAGGCAAGTTATGATCTAACCCTTCATCACGCTTAATGTCTCATTGCTTGGCAGTCTTTCCATAGACTTTGGGAAAGATAGCAAGGGGATTCATGGCAAGTTTCAGACTCAGGAAAAAGGTGCAGACTGTAAGGTTCATGAGACAGGAACTCTGTCACCTCTGAGCTCTGCTTTAGATTTACCCATGGCTAGTAATGATCCACGAAGTCATCTGAAGTGAGCTAATGGGCTGATTCTCCAATAGTTGCTTGCAGAAATTACACCACAAATGCCACCCCAACCTTTAGTCTCCAGGAAACTGAAGTTCAAAAGAAAGGGGGATTACACTAGGTCTGTGTGAGGAATCCAGATGCTTATTTCATACTATCTTTGCAATTCTACAGTCCTTTTAAGGCAGAAAATGATGATTTTTTTCTTAGTCTGGGGTTTTGGAGACAAAAGAATTCTTAGTGGACAAATGGCCTGATCAGAACAAAATACACTTCGGCACATGACCGTACTCTGCATAAGCCAAGTGTGCTTTTTAAAAGGAGGGATCTAGGAACGTAGGAGATGAAGATTGTAACTTCATTGGAGTCACTAGGTGATTTTCACTAGGCAGTGAAACAACTGCTGAAACACGCATAAACAGCAAAACAAACAAACAAACAAACAAAAATCAGGACTTTCAGCAAATACTAGATCTTGCAAAAATCACGTAAATGCTGTTCATCAAAAGGAGTCATCCTCACTGAAAAATACGCATTTCTGTTCAATTCTAGCTTTTAAGGGCAAAACACATTATTGATGCTTTAGTGTTTTACCCTTGAATAAGATTTGCTTAGACAAAACCTGAAGGGTTAATAGTAGCAAAAATTATAAATAAAGCAAAGAACAACTACGTTCTAAATCCATCCCTGGTCCACCTCAAAGAGGTAAAAGTTTGACTGATTCTTTTACCAAATCTGTCTGCTGAAAAAACTTTCCTTTTCATAGTTTTCAGCATATGCATGTACTTTGTTTCGGCAGTTGTTTTACCTATTTATTGAGATGTATGGAGATTTTCCAGTAACAAAATTTGTGATACACAAAAGTGGTATGGGGAACCAAAATTAGTAAAGACAAAACTTGTATCATATATACTGAAAAAAATTACATATACATTCTCAGAATCACTTTCCACAGGAGAGTAGGAAATCTGCAGACAGTGCTTATAAACATAACATTAAGCTGTCATATTACCATGCCTGAGACTAAGTAGATATGAAAAGAAATCTTAGGTACACATTTTTTTCTCTTTTAAAATGACATTTAAAAGCTGTGCAAAAAAGATCTCAGGAATACTAAAACACAGTCACACGTGCAAAGGTAGTAGGCATATAATAAACACAATGTCCTTTGCAATATCAGCTCCAGCACTAGCAAACAAGGTCATGGCTTTGTACCATGGCACAAAGGTATATGCTGACAGATACAACCGTCAGGGGGAAAAAATGAGTGAATATATGTCTAATCAGAATTACTATCTTGATGTGAGATTCCATTTCTCATCCATACTTAATGGATGTTCAAAGTTTGACGTTTAAAGATAAAACACCTTTCGCTAGTACCATCAATGAGCTGTTGAAGATGGCAATGTAAAAGATGGGTTCGGGATTGGCAAATTCAGAGCCTGGACCTCCACGGCTGGAGGTTCAGGGTTACCACTGCATTTTTCAAGCACAGCTTGCATTTCATTAATCCCATGAGTTTTAACAGCAGGGCATTCTGGAGCAAAGTGAGGGATTTCCCAAACATTCTCTGGTGGGGACAAAGAAGAAAATGAAAATAATTTTGTTTTGAAGTGAAAGCCCAAAAGGATTTTGCTCAGCCTTCCTAATTCCCTTTAGATATTTATTTCCTTCTCTGGAAAGAGACTGCACACACACAAAAAGGGATCTCTACACGCTGGCAGACAAGTTAATCTGACATTAGTTCTTCATATGAGCCTACCAAGGGAAATCACTGAGTAGCATTAGAATATAGTCTTTAATCACATGGGGGGAGTAGTGTGTCCCCTAAGAGAGGAGAAACTCATAGACTTCAAAGAATTATGAACATTTGACCTCCTGCATAGAAGAAACCATAAATGTCATCCAGCAACTCCTGCATCAACCTCATAATTTCTGCTTCAGTTGCAATATTTGTTTTATAAAGACATCCAAGTCTTGATTTAGAGATAGATCTCTTGAGCAATGTCAGAATGCTTGCTAATAGGGACTTAATCAGGACTGAATAGTCAGTGAATACTCACTTCTGGCTCAGGAAGAGCCAAAATAAAATGTCCATGATCTCAAGCAGTACATCTCACCACGGTCAAAAGAGGAAAGGCTACCCAGTACAGTGGCATCTGTTTTCCGGCTGCTTTTAAAGAACACAATATGCAGAAAAGCCTTTGAAATCTATTATACAAGGTCTTTCTTGGCAAGGAGTAAAGAGCTAGCTGTCCTAATCATGGTGTTTTAAATTTCTGCCTCTCCTTAGAACAAACACAATAGAAAGTCCCCCACAGTCAACAGTACCTTAAAGTTCTTGGTCCTCCACTCTATCTTGGATTTTATTAAACGATTATTAAAAAATTAATAGGCATTCCAGCATAGCCTCCATATTATTTTAAATATTTCAGCTATCCTCCTCACTAACACTTAGCAATGGGAGAAATAACAATGCCTGTAAGCAAGACTGTCCGTATTTTAAGCAAGCCTCAAGATACTTTCCATTGAAGGTCAATACGCTGCTAGTGAAAAGAAAATTATAATAAGGGATAGAAAATATCTGCATCAACTATTCCTCTCTATAACCTTTCATCACTGAAATTCCTTCAAAATATGATGCAGTTCAGGGGCTAATTAATACCTCCAAAAAGTCAGAACACTAGTAGACCTAAATATGTCATATACAGACAGCTGCTCCAGTCTATATGAAATTTTCCTCTTTGCTTTGGATGTGAGCTATTGGAAAAGAGGGTCACAGAAAGAATAGTTAAATCAGTCCTTCAGCTTCTATAAGGCTGATTGAAAACAGGGAAGATAAAATAACTTTTAGGAAGAATTGCCTTGTAAAAATCCATAACATTACTGAAGTGCCATGTGAGTTACAGCACAGCATAGCTGAAGTGGCACTTCCGTTTCAAGATCCTGCTTTCAAATACTTGTAATTTTCATAGAAGGAGGTAGAAAATCCAGCTGAAAATCCGATATATGTTTTCAATTTGTATGCAATTTTTTAAGGTTTCTGTTTATTTTCTGGTCTGAGAACACCTATTACAAATTAATGTATAGTTTAAAATATCATAAACACAGTTCAAAATGCCATAAACACTGTACGACATATTATATTACAGGAATGTGAGACTACTGTTCAAATAATAACAGGTGGAAATACTATGTACTTTCTTTCATCCACTTATGAGCCACAATCCCGCCAAGTGTCCTTCCCGAGAAGACAGGAGAGAAGAGTTTTTGTTCCTGAAATCAGACAAAATTCATGTTGTCACGTTTCCTCAGTTTTCCTGAAACTGCTTGCAAACTGTGACCATAAGCAAAGCTTTTGTAACAAAGTGAGGAAAACTTTGCATAGCTCTGGCTTTAATGTCATGTTTTCCCAGCAGTCTAAACCCTATTGACCTCAAGCAGTGACCATATGACAGACAGACAAGCAGAATGCTTTTAGAAAGATACAGTGGATGTACTGGGTTTACATGGCAAGGTTTTGGTAGTGGACAGGCTGCAGGGGTGGCTTCTGTGAGAAGATGCTAGAAGCTTCCCCCATGTCCGATAGATCCAGTGCCAGCCGGCTCCAAGATGGACCCACCACTGGCCAAAGCTGAGCCAATCAGCGATGGTGGTAGCACTTCTGGGATAAGGTATTTAAGAAGGGGAAAAAACTGCTGCACAACAGCAGCTGAGAAACGAGTGAGAATATGTGACAGAAACAACTCTGCAGACACCGAGGTCGGTGAAGAAGGAGGGGGAGGAGATGCTCCAGGCACCGGAGCAGAGATTCCCCTGCAGCCTGTGGAGAAGACCATGGTGAGGCAGGCTGTCCTCCTGCAGCCCATGGAGGTTAACAGTGGAGCAGATATCCACCTGCAGCTCATGGAGGACCCCACATCGGAGCAGGTAGATGTGCCCAAAGGAGGCTGTGACCCTGTGAGAAGCCTGCACTAGAGCAGGCTCCTGGCAGGACCTGTGACCCCCTGGGGGACCCACGCTGGAGCAGGTTTTCTGGCAGGACCTGTGACCCACTGGGGTACCCACACTGGAACAGTCTGTTCCTGAAGGACTGCACCCCATGGAAAGGACCCATGCTGGAACAGTTTGTGAAGAACTGCAGCCCATGGTAAGGACTCACACTGGAGAAGTTCATGGATGACTGCCTCCCATAGGTGGGACCCCATGCTGGAGCAGGGGAAGAGCACGAGGAGGAAGGAGCGGCAGAGATAACACGGAATGACCTGACCACAACCCCCCTTCCCTGTCCCCCTGCACAGCTCAGGGGGAGGAGGTAGAGAATTCAGGAGTGAGGCTGAGCCTGTGAAGAAGGGAGGGGGCGGGGGGAAGGTGTTTTAATGTCTGTTTTCATTTTTCATTATTCTAGTCTGACTTTTGATTGGCAATAAATTAAATTAATTTCTCCAAGTTGAGTCTGTTTTGCCCGACAGTAATTGTTGAGTGATCCCTCTGTCCTTATCTTGACCCATAAGTCTTTTGTCCTGTTTTCTACCGCTGCCCAGTTGAGGAGAGGGAGTGCTAGTCATCTGGCATCCAGCCGAGGTCAACCCACCACAGCACACTGCAGCATTTACAAAGAATAAGAACATGTACAGCTTCCATTCAACAGTCAAGGGCTACAGCTAGCGTTTTCAAGTGTATTAATTCAGGGTTGGACACTAAACTGCCTGCGTGAGACGTGGGCTAGTACTGTAAGATGGAAAGCATCTGTAGCTCCTGTTGCATCTCCCTGGCACTGCTGAAGCTCTATACCCCCGTCAATGTTAATGGTAATGTTAATCTGGGAGCCTGGGCGTTCAACATGCAAGAGCGTGGACTGTGAAGTCACAAAGTTGCTCTTCACATCCACTTTGAAAATTAGTTTGTACAAACAAAGAGTGGACAGTAGAGAACTGGCTATGAGTAATTATCATGTTATAAATCCCTGTCTTTCACAATTTACACAATGTTCTGTAAGGGGGATTAAATACCTACATGAGCACTTTGGTCTATATTTCCCAGCCAAACATCAACAAGCCTCGACACACCCTAAGCAATACTCCACAACTGTGGGTGAGAGAATAGCAGTATAGACATTTCAGCCGTTTGAATTATGCACATGTAGTAAAAGCAAAGCTGATTCATTTAGACTGTTTAAGAGAAGATAAGCACAAGTCTCCATGTTCCATATTTGTGCTAGCAGAATTCTCTTTTCTACATATACAGGGTAAAACCATTTGGATTTTCACTTCTCTTCCTTCTTAACTCATCCAGTCTATTTTAATTAATGTTTTAAGTGACCTGAGCCCTGAAGTAAAGGATTCAAACAGAAATTCAGAGAAGGAAAGAGCATGCAAGAGGCATGCTATATTTATAACAGTACATTCATGAAAATCACCAAGTAGGTCACCCACCTTTTTGCATGGCAATCTAAAAATACACGTGCTCAAAAACCTGAGCAAATAAGGAAACAGCTAATGTTATTGATTCTTCCTTTACCCAAGCACTTGTCAGCACAGCAGTCCACAAACTCTGGCCATGCCAAAAGCAGTCCCAAATTTCTGTGATATCTCTCTCAAGCAATAAAACAGAGATTTATGTGGTTAAACCTACAGAAGGAAAAGAAATAAAATCATCCCAGATGACTAAATCACAGTTTCTGGTGGGTAGCTTAGTAACTGAACTCTTTATCCCCTGAAGGACTACTCAAACCATTTGTTTTCATTTTCTTGACATCCTGTCAGTGTAACATAACTGGATGTGCGGCTCTGCTTTTTATTTTCTGGGATGAAAATTACTGTCTTTGGTGAGGAATCTTAAGAGGTAATGAATAATAAGTTAGAGGAATAGAACCAGTCGTGTGATCTCTCAGGAAAGAACATTTGCTTTTAAGCCCACTTACAAACCATGGAAGTCAGTGAAGATCTCCGGAGCTAGGCCATTCATGTGGGAGGAACTATGACATGTTCTCTTTATGCTCCCTGAAAAAGATTAATCTGATGAAATTTTAGTACTTTTTTGAGGCTGGTCCTTTCAGAAAGGATGGGGTTTTTTCGAACACAGAATATCTGCTCAACTGTTTAATGCTTTGCTACTTTTATGCTTTCATTCTCCCTGCATTGCCAAGGAGGTGGCAGTCATTGTGATGGTATTACAGACTTCAGGAGAAAGCAATAATATCTGGGATGTTGGCAATGCAGTGAGTTAAAACATTAAGTCACCCAGACCTTGCAATTCAGGCACAGTGAGCAAGAATTTTTGGCTTAGGGAACAAGTGAGCACAGGTTCAATGATCTCACCCTAGCCTCTAGTGGACATTAATCCATATCACAAAACCATCAGGCAATTTGTTAAGTAGTTATACACTCTTCAGAAGATAATCTCAGACTAGTGAGTTCTGAGGGTAGTGCTGGACAGGAATCGCTGTTTCTTTTCACATAGAGTTTGCACTGTGTTTGATGTCAACATCGCTTGCTCCAGGCATTGTTACTAGATACTCATTTTCATTCACATACCTGTCTGTAAAAGTGATAAGAGAATTTTAAAGGGGAATATTGTGAAACTTAAGTACATACGCAGCAAACCAGAACTGCTTGTAACAAGGACAGAGATGCAGCCTGTAGCAGTGTAATATTAGAGCTACGTCCCAGAGACATTATATACCTGAGAATCCTGCTGGAAACAAATTTCTGCTCTGCTTCCTCCCTGCTCCCAGGGGATGATAAGTTACTACTAGCCTAAGAGTGTCAATTCCACATTTATACCTTCAACAGTAGTTCTACTGCAAGGATCAAAAGTGGCTGTATAGAGAGCATTTCCTCATCCATTTCCTAGCCCCTACACTGGTAAGGGAATAACTGAGTGAAGATCCCAACTTCCTCCAAAGTGACAAGACCAAATAACTTCTCAAAACATGAAAGGTGGCTGTCACATCACATTATGTCCTTGAAAAGACCGAACAGCCCAAACAAGAGTCTAGGATTTAACCTTTTCCTTCTACATAGCTCTCACTTACAAGAAAAGGACTGGGAAAAAAATACCTTCTTATTCTGTTCATTTCTAAAAGCATCCCTTTAAAAAAAAGAAGTACTAATGGGGGGAAATGAAGCAAAACAAAGCCAAACACAAACTTTGTGGGTACTTTATGCCTTACTACTTGGTGATTTTATTCCTAAATCCAAATTACTTCTATCTCTCAGGAATAATGTAGAAAATCCTTAAAATAGGAATGGATACCTACTAATCTAATAATAATTCTGATTAGAATTCTATTCCTTTACTAGTTTATAATCTGTTATTGTACCACAAATTTGGATTTAGAAAGGCATTTAACCAGAAGAAATGGTATACTTATCTATAGTTATTTATAAAAGGAACAATACTATTTCTCTAAGCTCCAAATCCCCATTTTCCATAGTTCCTTTTAAAGATATATTTAACATTTTGTAAGTTTTAGGAGCGAAAAACAAAGTTCTTCATCAAATTCTTGTATTTCTTTATCATGCTACAATACAATTCCAACTGATATGACCCTCAGTAATGCCTACCAGAACATCACAAGAAGTGTAAAATAAACTCTGAGATAGCAGTTATGGTAATGTACATCCATCAAGATGAACAGGGCAGACTCATTGTCACATCACTAGTCCTGCAATTTTTGCATCACTTTGGATCTGGGTTTTCTTCCAGGCATTCACATCTGTGTTTGTACCATACCATGTTTTATGATACAGGACACCCAAAACATTATTTTTTCTGTCTGCCCCATCACAGCCAAAGCGTTTCTGTATGTCCTCGATATTTCACATGTTGGTTTTTGTGAATCATCTTAAAAAATGCTGTGTTGACAGTCTCACAGAAAGTTAAACATGTCCTTTTCTATGTGTCATTGTAACTTTGCACTTGGCTGCTATCATTCTTTTTTTCCTTTTTTCATAGCATCAGTCAGCAACTCCTGCCTTCAAATATCATTAATGATCCTCAGCCTACGAGGTTCATAAGATACACAGTCAAATTATTGGCTTCAAGAGACTGTCATCCCCCTGACCACCTGAGAGTGCTGAGGGAGCTGGCGGAGGAGCTTGCCAAGCCGCTCTCCATCATTTATCAGCGGTCCTGGTCCACGGGGGAGATCCCGGATGACTGGAAGCTAGCCAATGTGACGCCCATCTACAAGAAGGGCCAGAAGGAGGAGCCGGGGAACTACAGGCCAGTCAGCCTGACCTCGGTGCCCGGGAAGATCATGGAGCGGCTCATCTTGAGTGAGCTCACCGGGCAGGTGCAGGACAACCAGGGGATCAGGCCCAGCCAGCATGGCTTCATGAAAGGCAGGTCCTGCCTGACCAACCTGATCTCCTTCTATGACCGGGTGACCCGCCTAGTAGATGAGGGCAAGGCTGTGGATGTTGTCTACCTGGACTTTAGTAAGGCCTTTGACACCGTCTCCCATGGCATTCTCCTGGAGAAGTTGGCAGCTCATGGCTTGGATGGGCATAC
>WAAD01006012.1:3402-58281 GCA_013389945.1 Fregata magnificens
CCTCCCACCCCGCCCCAGAGCCACGCTGCTCCCGGGGAAACCGCAAGCCCCGGCCCAGCTGGCAGGACGGTGCTGCTAACGCGCGTGTTGACTCCCACGCCGAGCAAAACATCAAATTCCAGCTGCACGCACGATGGTTTGCACACGTTTGCCACCAGCGAGCCCCCGGGCTATCCCCTCCACGCCCCTCCAGGGGCAATATAAAGGCTGATGTCCTCTTTGCCTTCCTCACTGATTCATTTCCTACATCTCCCAGCTTTGAAATGTAGCCTTCTCGGGGCGGTGTTGCACGCCCGGTGGCTGTGTCCTCCCACACGTCTCATCCGCGCTCCTCCTGCTGATTTAACCCCCCGAAGGGCCTTTCATGGCAAGACGCTATGGGGTGGCTGCCCCATACCACCATCTCCCTCAGCCTGTGTTTCACAGCAGGCCCAATCCAGCAAACCTGTTCAGTCAGCAAAGGCACAGGGTGGCTCTGGCCCACGTAGATGGTTTGTTGTTTGTGAGGTCGAAGGTTTCAAAGGCCATAACTGTACACAACCCTGCAGGGCCGTGGTGTTGTGTGGATACTTCGTGCTAGGCAATGTGGGAGTCCAAGGCAGGGAGGTGCCAAGCACTTCCTTGGCCTGGCAAGGAGCAGGCTGAGGCTCCCTTTCTTTTTTCTGGGGCTGTAAGAAGGCAGGAGAAGACTCTTCTTCCTCCATGGGCAAACCTGTTCCCTCCGAAACAAACAAAAAAACTTCAGTCCTCTTGGCTCCAAGGAGAAACCAGTGCCTGCCTGCTCTCCACCACCTCCCATTTGCTCCCAGCTGTCTTCTTCTAGTTCCTGGGAGGGAAGAGGAGTCTCACCCCATTTTTTTCCGGTCTGAAAAGAGGCCCCAAAAGGAGTGAAAGGTAGGGCCAGCCCCAGATCTCAAGGCCAGGCTCCTGGCTGTGGCCCACACTGCCATCCTCTGGCTGCTTCCTTCGCAGTTCAGCTCCTGGGGACTTGCCCCGGCTCTGCCTGGGTTTAGCTCCACAGCCCCTCTGAACCCAGGACACCCCCAGCCTGCTTCCCCTGCCGCAGGAGGCTTTTCCGAAAGACATCCCAGTCCATATCAGGTAGGTAGTCTCTTCTCCAGGAGAAATATGGTGGAAACTAGAGATAGGGACCTCCTTTTTATGATCTGAAGGGGTGGCACTGGTGTGATTACAAATAATGTCCAGGCTTTCTTCAGTTGGAAGACAGTGATGTCCTCATGGCACAGGGCATGGAGGGAGGGGGAGCCTAGTGCAGCCAGGAAGAGGCACCTCTCGGCACATATGAGCAGCCACAGCTAAGAGCCAAAGCTTAGCTGCAGTGCAACGGATCATGAGTGGGTGTAGGCAGCACGTGGCAGGAGGAGTGGGTCACTGTCAGGATCTCCCATGGGTTTCCATCCCAACTAAGCAGTATCTAAACAAGCTGAATCCCACCCCAGTCTGCATGTGCCTCTGTGGAGCTGGCCACAGGAGCACCACCACTTTTCCACCTCCAGAACACAGGTCTTCAAAATTCCTTCTCAGCTGAGATCTGATCCAGACTGTACCGCAAGGCACCTACACTTCTGCTAGGAGTGTTGCTCTATCAGTTTTCCAGCACAGCCTTAAACCCCTAAATTTTAATGTGGCAGTGACCTGTAAGGCAGGATCCCTGATCTGAGCAGTGCCCCTGTTTTATCTCATCCACAGGAAGCATGTCGGCAAGCATGAATCTGGTCCAGGTCTCCGACAGCCTGGCTGGAAGGGACTTCTTCCCCACCACACCACAGCCCAGCATCGGGACACTCACCAAGGGTGAGAAGGAGCTGGGCTCAGGTCCCACCTCTTTCTGATGTGATTTGTGGCCTCCTCAACCACAGGTCTGGGTGGGTCTTTTTGTGCCTCTTTTTAAAGCTGGTTTACTTTGCACGGCCTAATTAATTAGTCATTGATGGAGGAGGGAAGGAGGCAGCGTCTCACTAGTGCAGCAGTGCATTTAGCTGGGAAGAAGGAACCCTGTGCCACTGGGTACTTCATCTAGTTCAGTGTCTGGGAGAAGGGGGTTGAGATATGGTGTGCCTAGCTGCATGGCGAATGCCCATATCTTCAGCCTGCTTTGATTTCTGCACCCCCAAAATATTTCCCAGTGGAAGTGTGGGCTTTTAAAAATGACATATCTGCAAATGGCTCTGCAGCAAATATGACCTTGGATTTCTCCATCACCTTTCACATATCTCTGTGAACATGTGGACTGAAAGCCACTGCCAGCCTGCATGACGCTTCTGCTCTCCTCTTCTGGTTCAACACACGATTAGCCCCAGCTTCTTCCGGAGGGACCTCAGAGAGCCCATCCCAGGTATCCCAAACCTGGCAGTGAGAGTTGTGTTGGAGAAGCACATCCAGTTTCTCTTGAGCTGGACGGAGAGGCACCGAGGGAGGGGGGGTGACTGGTTCGCACTGGTACCTGGCTCATCCCGTCAGCCCTACGAGGTTTTGGCTGCGGATTCCCTTTGTCCGGCACCAGCATCCCCAGCCCCGCTCCCCCGGGTCTCCCGTAGCTCTGGCCCAGACACCGTGGCTGGCCCAGGCCCTTCTGCTAAGCACCGGCCCGGCTCCTTGTCCCCTCTCCCCCAGCCGCTCGGGCGCTGGGCTGCCCGACCGCCGCTGGGAGNATCCCGCGGGGAGGCCTCCTGGGGACCGGGCTGCAGGCTCCGCGGGAAAAGGGGAAGAAGAGTAGGGCCGATTCCTCAACGCGTCTTGCCTTTCAGTTTGGCTTGGCAACTATTTCTTTCTTGTTCTTTCTGTTACCACTAACGAGGAGAGCGCCGTGTCCTTTGCCTTTCAGCACTTTTAGCTGACCTTCTGTTCCTCTTCTTCCCGGCTCAATGACTACTGAATCTTTGTCAGTCTCTACCTGACTCAATGCATCTAGTTTAGACTAATGGCATCTCTGCTGGAGGTCTTCAAACAAGCTTAACTCTCCCCATTCACTACAGGGGGAATTTAGCACTTTCTCCAGAGAACCTGCTCCTGGAGGCACAGATTAGGGGCCTGGATCCTAACAAGAGAAATGTGGGCATTTTCCTTCAAGAATCATGAAACTGGTCCTTAAACAGCACTGGCTGTGGCTCTGCACAAACCTCAGGAACGGACCAGCACTTTGCTAAGTCGTGTTGGAAGCATCCTGGAAAGGAAATGTGCTCCTAAAAGAGCTTATTTTTTCACTGAATACTTCCTATAGCTCTGTTCCATCCCTCTCTGCTGTGTGGAGTAGCAAGTGCACAAGCCTCCACGTGTCCAGCCCTTACAGGAGGGTCTTTCTCCTGATTGTACTTCCTCACAGGGTGCTGTGTTGCCTGAGTTGCTTTTCACCTGTGCATTGAGGAGTTTGTGTTAGCTCCAAGGGTCTCTACTTGCCTTTATATTCCCAAGTCTCAGCTCGGTAGCGAGGATGGGGCCAGGTGACCTCTGCCCGCTCCTTTTTTAATCTTGTGGAAAAACACTTGACACAACCCCCTGGCATGTTTTAAAGCACATGGGATTCCCATCTGCTCCTCTGTGAGCCAAGCTCACATCTGCTTAGCTTCCAGGGCCAGCTAGGCTTGGATGCAACCAGTTCAGCGTTAAGCTCCTCTAGCTCTGAAGGCTACAGGGGCTGAAAACTCCTGTCTGTACGAGACACTCAATTCTCGCTTTCCAGCTGGTGCAGGCTGTGTGTTAATGGTGCTGGACAGTGACATCCTGTTGCTGAACAATTTGAAATTGTGTTATATGAGTATGTTAAAAGTAAATGCAATGTTAAAGTTTTATTTCTATCTTTATATTCAAAAATTATTATTCAGCAGTTTCTATCTGATTAAAAAGATTAATGATTCCTTGCTAATTCAGCAATGTTAACAAAAATATACAAATCATAATCGCTGTATTACAACATTAATTATTTTCAGACAATGTTAGTAAAGAGCAGCTCAATTTATGTGATGGCATATTCTAACCAAACAGTTATTCATTTATAACACTTGCCACTGGAAATCCTAACTGCAGTTATCATCTTGTGAAATGTAAAAGAGAAGAAAACTATTAACCAGTATATTCTCATCTTCATTCACTGGGATATAGACAAATGTATCCCGTTAGTCATTATGAAAGCCATATTTACAAATCCCCAGACCTCATCATGAAAATAACGTGTCTTTTTATCTATATTAAGAAACCATCAAGCCTCTGGTTATTGTCCTGGGAGTGTGGGAGAAAGTTAAAGAGACGTACTCTCATTTTATTGCAGCAGGGTTCATACACCCAGGCTGACTTCTGGGAACTGGGAGCGATGATATTAGCTACAGAAGATAATTTCTTTAAAATTAAACATTTTTATCTGATATTAAAACACACAAAGCCCGAACAGTGGAATTAGCTATAGCTCAGTTGAAGTGAGACTTCCAGTTGGAGATTGCCACCTGGATTTTCTAGACCAGGGAGGCAGAAGGCCATCTCCAAATATCACTCCTGTTTGTTTTAGATGCTTATTTTAGGTAGGAAGGCAACAGTTGCTGTAAGTGCCTAGCTCTCATCAGTGGGCACAGAATGTAGCCTGGATGACTAGAGACCACCCGAGTACCTAAAGCTCGATGAAACGAACTCACCTGAATTGGACACCTATCGGGAACTTCACAGCAACTGAGGTGTTTAGGATAAGACAGTCGTACACACTCAAATTTACAGTTCTTTGTAAAACAAGGCTGCTATTTTAAAATTTGAGCATCTGAAGTTGGCTACTCCAATGGCCTTGTTTTCCAACACTCACTGACGTCTGGAGATCAAGATGTGAGTAGCACTTCTGGAAATCACACCAGTTCTCTTTAGATGCATAGTCTGTGCTTGTAAACATTGACTAAAAACCCATGGATTTTCTTGTGTTTGCTTGCAATATGGCATGAACAGTCTGAATTCAATGCATTGATTAAACACTGTTTACATAAAGCCAGGAAAAGAGATATCCAGTTGTAGAGAGACACGCAAAACACCATTGCTTCTGTCTCGCGATAGACATGTTTGCTGAATTCAAAGAAATTAATTGTGTCTTCTCCTCAAAGTAACAATGTTGTGGAGTGGCCCATAAGGAATGTGAATAGAGCAGCAGTTGGTAACGTTTTCTTTTCTTAGTGGTGATATAAAACATCTGTGCCACACGAAGTTTATGAAAATACTGAGATGAAATCCAGAACCCAGATTATTTTTCAACCTGAGAGTCTTCATGCTGGAGCCCAGTCGGAGACAGAAGAGATTCCTCATCCCTGCTTACACGTGGTTTAGTTGTGATGCTGGAATTGTGCGTAGAAACATTTTTCTTCATATTCTGGTAAACCTAGAATTGGGAAGAGGAAATAAAAGATATCTTCTGTTATTACTTATTGTACTTGGAGAACTGCTTTTCTCCCTGCGAAGCAGGCACTTGTAAGGTACAGCCCACCTCCTCTTCAGGGAGAATCACACTCAGATCTGCCTGTTACTTCCCACTGACTCCAAAGGGATCCCAGACAATTGCCTAAGTGAGATGGATCTTATCTAGCCAAAAAGAGCTGGGTTGAGGAAGGGCACTGGACTGCAAAGAACTTTTTATTTTCTAGCTACAGTGCTTTGAAGTTGCTCATCAGTTTGCCTCTACACTTGGCAGCTTCTGCCAGGCTAACAGCCTGCAGAGAGGTTCCAGGCTGAAAAGGCAAGAGTCATTATAGCCCCCCACATCCCAAAAGGTTAGCAAGGACACTGCACTGGGAAATAGTGTCTAGCCCAGAGTGGATACCCAGGCAGGAATCGGTAGTTTTGAAAGGAGTTGCTTATCCTCCCTGAGGAAGAGACGACAGTCTGTTAAGGATGCAACATGACTTCCTCAGATTCTGTTTATTATTTTGACCTTTGAAATGACATACGGACCTCTGTCTGTGAGGACATGGCAGCACATACCTATGGTGGCCCCCCATGAGATCCCTGGAAGGTGGCCCAGGCTCAGGTCCCCTCCCATGGCAGCTCTCAGCATCACCAAAGCCAACCGCACTGGCTCCTGCACAAGGGAAGCACAGTCCCATAGCACAGGCTGAGATTTCAGCCTTCCAGAGTCGTGGTGGAGGCAGTGGGAGGAAAGAAAACCTCATCAGGGAGATCAGGATTCCTTCTGACAGCAGAAAAAATTTCCCCAAACTCTTACACAGCTCCCTGGGGAATGTATCCATAACACAGTGGTACACTTGAATAGAAACCAGAAGACTATTTCTCAGCTCATTTTGATCTATGGGGCTACATAAAAATAAAAAAGAAGCATTTTTCTTCTTTCTGTGTTTACTTACCGCTCCTTCTGCGTCAGCCAGCTGACAGGCAAGAGAAGAAACCAGCCAAGAAAAAGAGGGTCTTTTTCTGCAGTCAAGAGCCCAACAGGACTGCATCATGCGATAGCTGCAGGAGCAAAGAGGTGACATATAGAAAACATATTAGCTGTTGGAGTCTCTGTAAGTGACCACATGGAAGTGCAGAATTTGGATGGGAATCATGGGGCACCAGAACGATTTTACAGAGAGAGGCCGAATTTGAACATGTTGCATCAGAGGAAAAGATACAGAAGGACAAAGGGTGAAAGGAAGACCATGACTTTACCAGAGTCCTTAGCAAAGTCCTCCTCATAGGACTGGGGCCAGGATTTCACTCTGGCTGGCACATACTGGCATGCTAACCTTGTTCTCCAGCTTCCGTACAGAAAGTGGTAGGAAGACAATTCCTGTCTGTCTCTGGGGCTGAACCTGCTCCTTGTGGACTCTGTAGTCTTGAGGGCACTTTTCACAGGTCTTTTTATGCAATTTGACATCATAAAAATCTTTTTGAAGTTTAAACGCCACCTTAGAGATTTTGCAGTTTCATCAGGGATGAGTGCAGCACCTATCTGTTAAAAAGTCCCTTGCAAACTTACTAGGTCAATAGGTTCCCTGATATTTATAAGCCCCACAGCAATCTTTCATGGGTCAATCTGTCAGATTCACCTGTACCTTTCATGCCATTACAGTCTTTACATGGAGAGGATGAGAACAGTATAGTGTCATAGCAAGGCACTGAGTCCTTAGACCATCTATGAAATGTCTGCCAGAAGAGCTCAGGCAACCCAAAGTCCTTCCCTTTCCTCCATGCTCCAGGTCTCATAGCTCCCCATCACCTTCTCTTCTCTTGTCCCCTGGGGTCCACCTCTAGGCAGAGTCCACCCAGGCACAGAGGCACAGGCGCAAAATCATGTGCTGAGAGCACAGGAATAGCTCCTGCCAACTCTTCCTTAGCAGGGTTTTTCTCTAAGAGGATCCCTAGCCTCCTGTAACTGAATCAAACATGCTAATGCTCAATTAAAAAAAAACCCCCAAGTTTAGAGAAAATCACCAAAGGTTTAGTTAATATCCAAAATGAATACGGTATAACATAGCTTTTGCAAAAAGAAGAAAAAAAGAAAAAAAAAAAGTCTGTGATCTGAGAACAAGAAGTTCCCTGGGAAAGAAAGGCACAATTAAATAAAGACAATAAATTAGTGCTTTCAAACACACATAACCTTTAGCATTGATCAGTTCTGCTTTAGGACAAAACCTGCATGATCCAGCAGCCTTTTTCAGTGTTAGAGGAAGATCTCACCTTTTGTAACCTTTTTTTGAGCAAGGTAGAGTGTACAATAAATAAAAGGTCATACAAACAGTGACCTAGTAAATATAAATTCCCATGTTGTGCATTTCCCACTCAGGAAATACACTTACACATCTTTTGTAGCATAATATGGTCGGTCCATTTTAAATCCACTTTGTATTAATTTGTAGAAGTTTGTATCAACCTGAATACCAGGGTAGGGATTTACACCTGTGGAAAACATTAAAGAATACACGTTAATTCAGAAGTTGCCAAAACCAAGCAGTGCTCTTTTGTTGCATTATAGAACATACCCAAAGAGAATATTTCCCATAGTAATATTCCATAAGACCAGACATCACTCTTCATTGTGTACGTCCTCTCGAATAAGCTTTCAGGAGCCATCCATTTAACTGGTAAACGAGCCTGTACAGACAGGGGGAAAGGAGGCCAGGTCATGCTGTGTGACACAGGCTTTCTAGACGACTCACTGCTTGAGTAGGATCAATTCACATTTGCTATGTGAAAAGCTGGGCGTCTCTTAGTAGCCCCTTTAAATATCCTTTATAGAGAGAAATAGGCACTTCTAAGGAGCCAAATCATCTCATCCATTTTAGATGACTATTTAAGGAAGAGATGAGCTCATCTCTGGAAGAGCCTTCTTCCCTCCTCTGAATTCCAGAGTGAGTAGCTCAGATGGAGATGTCCACCCTGTACTTCTCCATACAGCTGGAGGATCTGGTGTACCACACACATACATTATTGTCCCTATACTATTATTGTCCATAAGAGAAAACAATTCCCAGCACTTCCATCAATGGTTTCAGTGCGCTTTAGAAAGGACATGGGTACCATCTCATTCACAGTACTAGCTTGATCAGGTTAATTAAAAGCTAAGAATTTACATTTGCCAAGGGCAGGAAAAAGTGAGATTTCTGCACTGTCTGTACAGATATCTATAAAGCTAACAAGGAATTTGAAAATGCAAAGCTTCACTTTCTTGGTTCCTTATCATTCTTACGATGGCATGAAAAATAGAGAGCATTCAGGAACTCACATTGCCCCTGACGATGTAGTTGGAGTCATTCACTACATCTCTGGCAAGGCCAAAGTCACATATTTTCACCACTTTTCCCTGGGTGACTAGTATATTCCGGGCAGCAAGGTCTCTGTGAATGCACTTAGAAGGAAAGGATGGGTTAACGTTCTACAGCATTTGGTATCAGAAGAATTCCCTTGTCTCACACAGAGCTCTCTGAATTGGTGCCTCCTTCCACTCAAACATTTTGGAGAATGAGCAAGCTGGACAGTCCCTGGTTGCTCGTGGCAAAGGACAGGGCCAGAGCAGGCAGAAGTATGCAGTGCAGCAACTTCTTACTCAGGGTCATGCCTAAAACTGCAATCCAGTCTTTGCTGTAAAGCCAGGGAAGGAGGTATAGTTCAAGCTTGCCACTGTGTGGCTCTGTTCTTCAGTCTGCCTTTTATAGACTGACCTATTCTTACTGTCTTTTCTATCTAAACTGTTTGCTACCCTTCACCATACCGATTTGGACTCAAGAAACTCCATTCCTTTGGCAACTTGGTAAGAGAAGCAAAGAAGGTCTTCAAAAGTGAGCACATTAAAATCCTCCTCTTCATCCATCTGTCTGCTTGCATGCTTAATTTTATCTGTAAAAAATAACACAAAGTACGAGTTTTCCATGGCCTTCCTCACTCTCTGATTAATTCCACTGACTGCCGTAAGGATTTTCACATGCTCCTACCAAGAACAACATCACAAAGAGCATCCATCTTTTGCTCCCTTTGCTCAGACACAAAATGAAGGACCGAGTATTTTCATACTCAAATACTGTGTATAGCATGACTAGAAACATAAGCTTCTGGTCTTAAGTGTTGAACCCTTCTCCAGCAAAATTCCTGCCAGGTGGGAAGAGAGACATATGATAGAAAGGGGCGTCCTATGTCACTGAATCTAGTCCAGTTAGATCAATAATATAAATAAATACGATAATAACAGAATTACTAGAGATAAAAGCAACTAATCTGTTACCTTCCTCAGAATACAGCACAATCCCATTTGATCCAGATGTCACATTTATGTTTTGACTTCTTTGTGTGATTTCAACTTCATCTTCTCTGCATGCAGTTGTGTTCACACCGTACTTCAGCTGAGTTCCCTTCCTGGAGTCGGTGACACATTTTCAAAGGTTACACACAGTGGAACACATAATCTTCTACACATAAACTGTTTTGCAGTGAAAAAGCATGATCAGTTATTGCTATTAAAAATCTGTACACAGACACGAGTCTTCTCAAAACTGGGAAGAGAAACAAGAGGTTGCTCATCTTTTGCGGTCCAGTGTGGAGAGCATCAGAAGGAGAATCAAATCTCAGTTCCTCCCAAGGCATTGCTTATTAAAGTATGTGAAGGCATATTCTCAAGAATTCAATAATTTCTCCAGTTTACAGCACAGCTGAGAATGCAGCTTGAAAGGAGACAGTAGCTTTATGAAGTATTAAACTGTTGCTGAATGCTTTACCTGCAATTTTGGTCCAAATGGATATTGTGGTAAAAGCTGAAGTTGTGCTGTTTAAAAATATCCATCAGTGTCCAGTGAAACTTTTCTCTCTTGCTCCTTAGGTAGTTCAGAAGGTCACCATAGCAACAGTATTCAAATATCAAGTAGATTGGTCCTGAAATAGTTGGAAATGTAAATGTCTCCTGCTACCTATAGCACTCTCCCCATTAAAGCCCTAATGATGCCTCATCTTCTCTCAGGACTAGTCTGTATTAAACACCCCAAGCATCTTCCCTTCCCGGGTAGATAACCTGTACTGATGGGCAGGTGATGTTTACTGACTGTAATTACTGACTGTAATGTCCCTTCGGAAAGTCTGTATAGCTGATTTTTCCCTGCGGTTCATCTCCCAAGGTGGACTGCAAATCCCTATGAAGGCACAAACATCCTTCCCCATACCAATGGCACTGGGGAGAACAGCACAGGCTATAAAGATGCAACATATTGTCTAAACCATACATGGTTCAAGCAAAAGATGACCCCCTGCTTATCTTGATGGTGTGAATTGGCATCCTTTGACCTATGCCCTTTCATTTATGCTGCACTACCTTCATGCTCTAGAAATATCCTTTTTTTTTCCATGAAGGCCACCTGAAACCCAAGTGTGCTTGCTGAGAGGACCTATAGGAGGGAAAGACCTTGCAAGGGGATGTGTCTGAGTGGAGCACTGGTCAGGCCACTTTCTCAAGAAAGGAAAAGTACCTCCAATTCCTGACCAGGCAGGCTCGGAGGAAAGCTATGACAAGCCAGCAGGAGCAGAAAGAATGGCCCAGGGAAAGCTCAGAGTGGTCACACATCATCCCTGCATAGTTTTACACTGGCTTTACTACTTCTGGCTCAGAAAGACCGAATATGAATTTGTGGACATTTCTGCCAGAAGGCGCCTGTCAAGCAAGGTAGGGCACACTGTGAAAAGCCTGCAAAGTCTCACAGAGGATGGATGTGAAGTCTTGAGAGCTATCTAAATGCTTCTGAACATGCGACTTGGATAGGGCTGGAAGTGTCCCTGTCCTACCTTGCCAGACTGAGCAGGTCTCCCCTGCAGCTCTCCTGCCTACACCATCGCACTTGCTGAGTTTTCCAGAAGGCAGTGGCAGCCTGTATAGTTTCAGATCAGCTAAAGCCACCAACAATGATCGATTTCTCTGCTTTCCTCTTATGCCTCAAATGTCTTTGCATGACAGTATTGCTGTTGATGCAAACTGGGGAAACAAGAGTTAACTGTTATCTTTGGTCTTTCTGACTTAAAAAATATCCGTGGCAGAAAATCTGTCAGGTTTTTCAGTGGCAGGTGTTACAGTTCATGATACGAGCAAACACTGGGTAAACCCTGCCCTTTCCCTGAGGTGATCTGTTCTTTAGCCTCTCTCCACCTGCTCCTGTTCACTGCTGGACTGGCCAGAGAGGGAGTTCTTGGGACAGGAATATACATGTATGTTGCCTCAAAGATATCACAAGTCACACAATAATTAATTAGTGATAATATCTTGCCACTTTCATCTTAGCCCATCTTTGCTTAGTTCTTTCCGTCTTCAGTTTATTTTTACATTCAGTCCTTTAAAAAGTTGTCTCTTTTTTCATTATTCACTCCTCTCCTTTCTTGGAGTGTGTCCCCCCCCCCCCCCCCCTNATTTTTCCCATTCTTTCTACAACTTCACTGTTTGGTGAGCCACATGATTTAAAAAAAAAAAAATTCTTATGTGAACAGAATTGTGTGGATACAAAGGTACCTTACATCAGATAGAGCTTTTCCTTTTCGCTTAATAAACTGGCCTGTATCAGTGCCATCACCACTGTAACAGGAAAACCTCTTCTATAGAAGGGCTATTGCATCACATCATGCAAGTTCGATTAAAAGGACCCGTTTCTGTACACACGCATGTCCTTAGCTTTGATTTCATTTCATCTTCATCTTATTTTGGGCTGGCGCAGAACAGCAAAATTGGTTGGGCAAAGACAGGATTCAGGGGTGAAGAGGGAAACAGCAGCCTGAGGAATAGGTGATTAATTACGGCTTGGATGTTTTTAATATTGCTTTCAGGAATCAATTTTTGATACTTCTTTTCTGTTCAGGAGTCCTCGTTAGTCTGAACATTTTAATTGGTACCTTTCCACAAGTTACCTGACACAGTACAAGCTCCTAGTAGGTTCACAATATTTTCATGGCTTCCAATGTGAATCATCATTTTCAGCTCAGACATTAGAGCATCTTTTTCTGAAGCATCAGGTTTTTCTGTAAAAGTAACACAGATTTGGAAATCTCCAGCAAAGAATTAAAAATGTAAATGGCTGTGATGCTTTGTCACATGCAAGTCTTCATTTCAAATTAATTGGACTGAAAGTACATTTGGGAACATCCTAAAAATTTTTGTACAGTATAAAAAGATTTAACCAAAGATGGAAAATAAATGTGTGTGTGAGTGTGTATCATTTGAATGTTTGGGAAAGCAATCATAAAATGTTAATATTTGTCATTCTTAGGCTGGCAAGGAATGACAGCAGTGTATTAAGGTGTTCACAAGCACAGAAAAAAATGGCAGTCGACCCTGTTGGAGAGAAACGTTAAGAAAAAAAATGTCTCAACAGCCATATGGCACACAATGAGTTGTGATCCAATAGCTAAGAAGGCCACCCTGTGTTTCAGTAATAGCTTTAGGCTTGTTTTTCAGCAAGCATTTGGTCCTCTTGACCTCAATGAATTGGGGATGTGAACCAAAATGATCAAGATGAACTTCCACAACGACAACTGCAAAGGAGTGGACCAAGGAAGTGTAAAGCTGATGCACATGTGCAAATAGGAGATGAAGAGGTGGATGGCAGTGCTGGCAGGAAGGAACTGTGTGGGCACACAGGTGAGCAAGGTGCTGGTACTGCTGCCAACGTGAAGCTCATCCCATTATGTACCAACAGGATTGTGGTGCTTGGGACGCAGTGAGGCAGCCCTCCTCCTCTGCTTGCTGCCGGCAAGGCTTGCTTCTAGACACTGCTTTTCTGAGGGGTTTGGAGAGAGTCCAGAACAAAGGGAGGATTAGCAGTTTAAGAAGCCTGACCCATAAGGAGGGATGGAAAGCAATTGCTTTGTGTCATCAAGAAGAAAAGGCTACAGGAGGATGTGCTGGAAGTTTTGCAAACAAGCTAGCTTAGACACAAGAGGCAAAGGGAGTGCAACAGCTAGACAGCACTACAAGAAAAAGGGACCTTACACCAAAGTCCACAGAGTCACCAATGTGACCAGCAGGCTAATCTGCACTATGAATTTGCATTCATCCTCTTTAGAGCAGAGCAGCTTCATCCTTCCCCACACAACGCAGATCTATGGCGTGTAGGACAAAATGCCACATGCTGCAGGAAGAAGGCACTTCAGCAATACCTTTCCAAACTGAAACAGGATTTTGAAAGCATTCTGAAAGGATTTTGAAACCAAGCATTTGTGAGGTGTAACTGCTACAAGTCTGTATATAAAGGGATTTCCAACACCGCTTCTGCTTTGGAGCATCGCTGCTTGCGAAAGGCACCCAGAGTTTATCATACCTTTTAGCATTTTGACTGCGACCTGGACTGAATCTCCTGCACTGCTAATTCCATAAGCTGTTGCATTCACCACTTTCCCAAAAGCCCCAGAACCAAGGACCTGTCCTACAAGACACAATACGCCAATATTATTTGCAGCTGCTACAGAACCAACTACTACTCCAGCATTGTGGGTTGCCTTGTGGACTGCTCACCAAATTCCAGATTTTCCCTGGGAAATTCCCATTTGAGATCATATTCAAATTCTCTGAAGTCAATGTAGAGGTACTCGTTATCCGGTGGACCTATCATCTGAATCATTTGCAAGTGACTTTCATATCTAAATTGCTTTGGAAGAAAAAAAAAAAGTGGAATAAGTCTTAGAGAAGAAAAACCAGCCTGGTAGGAACAAAAGAAGAAGGGGCAGGTATTTATGTTTGCTTTTACCTTTTTGTATTTATGAAAAATGAATACAAACAAAAAAGCAATCAATAGCAGGAAAAATCCAACAAAGACATGGAATGCAGCATTGTCCGTGGGTGAAGAAACAGCTCCTGCAACTTTAAGAGATACATATTACTACCCACTGAATCAGAGCTCATGTGTGCAGCTAAAGGTGCAAGGAGAACCCCTGGTGGCTTGGTCAGTTCTGCCAGTTTGCAGTCCTCTCATGCCTGAGCCTCCTCTGCACGGGGAATGAGATGGAGCCACATGCAAAGCAAGGAGCTGGGCAGGAGGCGTTAAGTGCTGGGTAATTCTGACATCTGTTTTCATTCTGAAAAAATGCTACACCGATTAATAAATCTAAGTGCATGGAGGTGTTGGTGTGATCCATGGATTGGACATTGTGAACATAAACAGGAATAAACAATTCCTCTTCTCATCGTGTCTCCCTTCTCTCCCTGTGCCTTCCCCCAAGCAATGCATGTCAGATACCAAAGCACCAGTTATCAGTGGATGGACTCTACACAACCTGCTTGGAGCATTGCTCTGCTGCTCAGCCAGGAACTCCCTTAGCAAGTCAAGACCACACTATAAGGTGCTGGTTGGTAGGTGAGTGTTACATGGAACCTACCCTCATATTCTGGCAGTTTCTATGAGCATAAGTATTATGCTTACTTTCTATTGTAATTTCAACATAAATGCTCAAACTCTATCAGTGGTCACAGCTTCTGCCAGCTGTAGTCAAAAGCACCAAACAGCTTGTTTAACCATGACAAAGGAAATCTCTGTACTGCAAATATCTGGGTGCTTCAAAACACTTCCCAGGTGCCACAGCATGTTCCCTGTAACTGAAATATTTTGCCCTATGGGATGTATATGGTGTTACAAGTATAATGTACATGGGCAAATAATCATATTGATTTTCTTGCTCAACAAGGAAAGAATGTCTCATGTGCCCTACAAGAAGGGAGACTGTGCAGTGGTTCCCAAACCAGGGCTTAGCCTTCTGCCACCTGCCTACAGCAGTTTAAGAATGTCTCTCTCCCAGTACTTGCTCCTGCTTCCAAGACAGGGACTGACCCTTGAGTGGGTCTGTTGGCTCAGTCATGCTCTTGCTCAGGCATGCAATAACCTCCATGGGGTGAGGAGAGCTCCCACAGGCATTTCTGGCAGCACTACAGCGACCTCCAGGAGAGGAACAAGAGCCAACACCTGCCACCAGCTACCAAAGTGGCTTCAGCTCTTCCCAAAGTTGATGCCTCTAGGTTTCAGGTAGAGATTACTAAAAGGAAATAAAAAAGCAGACCCCAACATTGCCATGGCTCCATCCCGCACCTCCTATTCATGTGAAGTTTCTGCTCATTTTAATGAGGGAGGCCCCCGCTTTGGGATCAGAGAAAAGAGACGTGTGTCTCCCATTCACCCACCATTTCCCACACTGTATACACACAGTGCTTGTGTTTTACCGGCAATGCCATTGCACGGTCAGCCATTCAGCCAGATAAAAAAATACTGTAAGTTCTACCACGCCAGCTTTAATTGAGAACCTGTGCTAAAGCACTGGCTTAGGGTACCTGACAGGTTAATGAAACTCTTTTCGCAGGCTGAACCAGCAGAATTGTTTGCACAGCACTCAATGGAGAAAGTTGTTGTTGTCTCCTTTAGGTCTAAAGTGCTGCTTGAAATCCATGACCCCAGGGATCTCCTCTCTGGCAAGAAGTTGTGAATCCCCTCAGTGATTTCTTCTGTACAGCTGAAAAAGAAAGGAGACCAGCTCTGATTTTTGGCTCACAGTGGCATTTTCCAAGGGAGAAGGTGGGATGTTTCAAAACATGTGTCTGTGTTGGAAGGGAGGGATAGATGGGCTTTTTTTTTGTCACTGTTAGAGTGAGGCTTCAGTGCAGTTGCCAGTCTCATTTTTTGGTGATGGACATGGCAGGGTCAGCAGGAGGTGAACTGGGCTCCCTGCCTCCTACACTGGGCTCACTCCCACTCTCCACCACTGCCCTGGCACGGCGCCTGCACCCCCTGACCTCCGGGACCTCCACCAATTTCACAGCTGGCATGACCCCCGCCTACTGCATCTATTCCCACTGGTTTCACCTTTGCCTCAAACACTCAACCCACCGAGCAGCTCCAAATGACCTGTTACTAAAACAATAAATACAAAATGAACCCACAGTAAAAGCTCTAACTCCTTTCCCTGAAGGTATGTGATTTCAAGCATGAAGTTTCTCTCACTCAAGATGGAGAGCATCCACCCTGTATTAATGACTTCTTTAAGACCCGATATGTAGAAAGAGGGAACGTTATACTTGAGGGAAAGGAAGCCCACACAGAGATAATTTTGACTTTTAGCATTTCTATCATTCATCAACTTACTGTCTAATTTACTGTCCACATAAATAAATGAGGAGGTAAGTAAATAAATAAAATTTATTCAGCTTTACACATAGTACTACCTTCTACATGTGGAAGTTCCCAAGAAAAGAAATGTCACAGCATTTTCTTTCCAGAAAGCTGTTTTAAGGAGTATTTTAAACTCACTAGCTGGATGTTTTCTTTCCTCTTCCATTTCTGCACAAACGGATTGATGTTAGGAAGCCTTTTCAGAGGTATGGATGAGAAAATGGTCTAGATATTTATTTTTATATCTAGTTAAAATACTTAGAGTTTTATCCGCAATCTTCCAAAAGATAATTTGACCCAATACTCTTCTGCACCATGGGATTATTAGTTTTTTGGCACACCTAAAATAAAAACTGCAGAGTTCATGAAACAGCTCAAAGCTGTTTCAGCATCTCTTGAAATTTTAGGGCCTGACTCATTGCCCTAAATAAATAGCGGAAATGGAAACATTCTCACTAACTTTACTGGAAACACTCTCACTGACTTTACTGGCTTTGGTTACAGGTCGCTGTAACAGCTGTATTAACCAAAGCTTAACCAATTAATCAAGCCCATATTAACCGATGCATTCCCTGAATGCCCTCTAAGTTTGACAGGCCAAGATAAAAACTTAGATTGGACTTTGTAACTACCTAACTGTTGATGTAAACCCAGTGGGGTTTATTTCAGTGTAAAGAGCCTGAAATACAGACCTTTACAGGCTTCATCTGATGCCAATAAAAAAATTGAAAACTTTTCCTAGTTTTGGTGATCTGGTTCCCCTGGAGTGGGCCACCATATCCCCTTGTACAAACGGTCGAGGGTGCATTTTACACTTAGTTTCTTACAGGCCAGTCTTCATTTAACCAAGAATAGCTCAGATATGGTCTTTGCAATGAATCAAAAAGAGGGAAAATTATTTACTTGGATGAGTTCAGTTTGGGACAGTTCCTCCAAACCCAGGATGAGGCAGGGTAACTGTCAGCGACGCAGGAGATCTGCTTGAACAGCAACTGCATGGTTACTTCAGGCTTTCCTGCAACAAGATAACACAAAACAATTTTTGTCAGCACTTCAATGACAAAAAAATTTACGTTTATGTGGCAATGCTATATCTGCCAAGATCAAGATCTGCTTCTGTGTTTTCAAAATAACCCACCCACATGTCACTGTGAGAGCTGGGTGCAGCCCTCAGTCCTCCTCCTTCCTCCAGCCCCGCACCTTGGTTCTGTGGGATGACAGTGTGGGCGAGGCAAGGGGAGCAGCCACTTCTCTGTACAGGCACAGCCAGACCAAAACAGTGGCAGAGCCAAAATTAGAAGTCTTGGCTTCTGCTTTTCTGACTCAGAGCAAGCAGTCAGCCCTAGGACACCCCTGACACCCCAGTTCTGGGTGTCTGGCTCATACAAAATGCGCATAGAGGATCCCTGCATAAATAATATAAAATAAATAATGCTCCCTGACCTAGACCATGGTGAGATGCTGCAGTCACGCGGCAGAATTGAGATAACCGACAGTACCAGGCAAGACTCTGCGTGTGTGAGAATTGTGGGCAGGGGCGTATGAGGCAGTGCAGCCCTAACATATGTGTCACACACCGAAGGGTCTCCAGACTAATTGCATTAACTCACAAATGCCATCAGGAAAAAAATGACATAAACACACTATAGAAAGCTAACACCTGATGAGGATAAGTGTTTCCTCTCACTGTGTATCTCGTGGTCTCTACAGCAGTCACATATATTCTGGCTCTGTAGAGTTAAAATACAGTCACTGTATTTTACTGAGCTCCTAGGCTTTGTGGTTTTCTTAAGAAGTATGAATTTTCTCAGGGTATGACTAATTTCTCATATTCTGTCCTCTCTGTTTATGGCAGACTAAAGGGAATAGAAAAAAAATTAATAACTTCCTCCTCCTTCCTCTGTTCTCCATGCCTGACAAACACAAGAAACATGACCCACAAGTAGCCGGCATCCTTCTCCTACCCAGCGCCTGGATTTCAGTAGTGCAGCACAGAGAACCACATTTTTGCCTCATGCTCCTCCATTTTTAACAATAAATCTATGTAAATTAAATGGGGAATACCAAGGGAAAAGCAACATATTAGCTCCACTTATATCAGTGGCAAAATCCCAGACTTTGCCAAATCTTCACAGGGATTGTTTTCTCACTTACTTCTCACGTACAGAGTGAATTTTTTTGTCATGACTGTATCATCATTTTCAGCGTAAAATACATATATCCCAGACTGGTGCTGATGGTTGCAGAACTTTGACGAAATGCTGTGGAGCAAAGAAAAGACAGGAAAAGGACAAAAGACCGACTTGAAAAATATTTTAAATGTAGTCAAGACTCATATATATGTTTGAAACAATTCAACATCTTCTAATGAGGAAGCCAGGCTAAATTATTTTTCGTTAGAGAATATAAACCCCAGAATGTAACTGTTTTGATAAAAGGATATTTTTTTCCTGCAGTATTGATTTTATTCCGCAATTTTCCTCATAGTTCCTGGAGTGCATCTGGACTGTCAGACTGTGATTTTGTTACCAGTCCACTGGAAGACAAGGTATATAACACATCCTGGCACAGATGTTAAGACCTGAAAAGGATCATACTCTCTACTCTCCAAAGGATTTTGATGGGAATTTCTAGCTGATATGAGAAACAGTATTAGGAAATAACAATGACAGCTAGGATCACATGAGATAAACCTCTCCAAATGGAAAGATCTGACAGAAACTCAGAAATGAGATCATCATCGGAAGTTCATTTTCAATGACACAAAGCACCAACCATCAAGATATTTCTGCAGGAGGAAGGCCAGCCTTCTACTAACCCCTGTGGCGATGGCAGCAAACCAAGACCCAAACCATGCAGGAAATGGCTTGTGACAATGGAAATGGTGAGGGAGGGCTCTAACAAGTCCCTGGGCAGAAGCTAACAACAGAGGACTGCAGAGACTTAAAGATTCTTGCACGATTGACCTGTTGAATCACTGGTTTATGGGACGCAGGATGAGGCAGGGAGAAGAGAATATATCATCTTACAGAGATGGCATCCTATTTCTGTCCTTTTCATAAGGTTACTGTTGTCAGGACGATTGTCATATTTAAATGGCAGCTATTGCAACTCACCAATGTTAGAAGAGCACTTAAGAAAATCTCTTCTTAAGTTTAGTTGCTGTTATTTTGGGGGCAGGTGTTTTAGCAGGCTGCTCAAGGAAAACTGGGTAGGAGGCCCCCAAATCAACTTTAGTGGTAAAGGCAAGCAGGCATAACAGGGAGTTTGAAGCAGACAGAACAATGACAGCATATACCAGTAATTTGCAAAGTAAGAGAAAGCAGTAATGAGCTTGGAACAAGAAATCTAGATAACTAAAATCAGGGTGTTTCTCATTAAGCAACATACATACAAATGAACTAAGACACCAAGTATCACCTTGCAATTCTAAAGCAAGAAAACTCACATTGAAGCCACTGGCAATTTTGTCTTCTGACTGAGGCAACACCTCCTTATAGTTATTGACTTCTGAATGTCTTCATCTGAAATGGCCTTAAATATGTCCCTGAACTCAAGGACTTTTTAAAATCAGACCCCTTTTAAGCTGCCTCAAAATGGATACTGAAGGCAGGAGAAACCACAAATCATTTGTTGCTTTTGAAATCCTAGGTCTGAAGGATTAAATCCTAATGAAAGAATGAGAAAATAATGAAAAAAGAGTGTCTTTGATAACTGAAAATATAAGGGGATGTGAGATAAATATTATAAATTTAACAGAGGTCATTCTGTGTATGAAAACTTGTTTGCTCTTAGGAGGGAAGTGAAAACCAGCAGTGTGCTAAAACAGAGAGACAACAAAAGCAAATAGAAAATGGAAATTCTGAAGGAATCTCTGAAAACACATAAGGGCACTGACAGGAGAGATGAACCCTTTGGACTTGAAATCAAAAGATAAAGAAGGGGACAGAGTTAACTAATAAAATTTAATATGATCTATAATCAGGAGGAACAATTTGATAAGGAAATGGCAGAAATAAAAAAAAAGAGAAAAACAGAAAATGAAAAAGGATATGAAAGGAATAAAGTAGAAGTGCTGGGAGACAGGATTTCACAGAAGTCAACTAAAATATGCAAAGTTAGACTCACAATACGTCAAGGTATGTGATGACCTTTATTGTTTTGTTTTGAGAAAGCTTCCGCTTTAAAATCACATTGAAATCTGCAGTGCTACAGCTTGTAGGCAGAATCTTCTGACCTCCCTACCCCTTGCTGCTTCTGGGGACTTCAAACTGAATGAAATATCTAGCCCTACTCTTTTTCCTCAGGTGAAACGTGTCTATCCAATGCTAGTGTTCAACCAAAACTGGATAGCTGTGGGGGATGTTTGTACAGAAGAATCATAGAATCATAGAATCATAGAATCATTAAGGTTGGAAAAGACCTCTAAGATCATCAAGTCCAACCATCAACTAACACCACCATGACTCCTAAACTAGCCCCTGGAGTGCCACGTCTACACCTTTTTTGAACGCCAAATGAATGTACTTGTCAGATGAAATAATCACCAAATTAATGTATTTTCCCTCAGTTGTATTTTTCCGTAAAATAAATAGAATGATAAGTCAATGCAAATTATAACTACCTAGAAGGAAAATTAAAAAAAAAGAGTATTTAATCCACAGCATAGTCATATGAATGGCTGAGTTGTCTGTTTGAAGCAGCCTTCAGCCCAAGCTCCAGCAATGCTTGGGGTGGTGAGGTGGCCGTGGCCATGGCTGTGGCCAGCGCAGGGCCGGCTGCGGCTGAGCCAGCCCAGGATGCGTTGCTACAGGGACACAGGCTGGACTTTTCCCCCGTCCGGCAGGTGGTGATCAGCACTCAGCAACCACCACTTCTGGCTGCAAAGGCTATCTGAAGTGACTCATAAATCCCAGGCCACCAGCAGCTGCACCTTACCGATTAATGAGCGTTACCTAAGCTATTTCAAGAGTCCTCAAAATTGTTATTGTTGGCCCAGTCTGTAGCACCTTCTTCTTATCTGGATTGAATTTACACCAGCTGTCAATCATCCAAGCAAAACTGACTCCTACTCTTACAAGTAGTGAGAAGAGGTCCATACCAGCTGCAAAGCAAATCAACTCGGCATTATCAGCTGGAGGGAGGTACCTATTGGACAAGGATGAGCTCATGGACATCCCCTGAGACCTCATTTCCAAAATCAGTCTTGACCACAAAGAACCGATCTGCCTAGCCCATGTTAGGCATTGCAGATTAGTCACCAACACCCACCCAACGCTATCAAAGTTTGCTGACAGCCCTCACTTTATCAGCAGGGACAGAGTTCCTGTGGCCATTGCCAGGAGATGACAATTTACTAATCTGAACTGAGCTGTCTCTGAACTTCGTGAAGGTCTGACTCCAATACATCATCTGATGCAGATGAAAAGGCCAGTCTGTTGCAACGATGACTTGACACACTAGCAGATAAAATTGAGTGTACCAAAATACTAAGGAAAGAAATAATAAAAAGTATAATCAAGGCTGTGACACAGTTTTATGCAGACACTAAGAGAGGTTTTAAGAATATGAGAAGAAATCAGTGCAGCTGCATTAACTCCTGCCTAGGTCCTGCTTGGTTTTAAAGCTAAAACTTCAAAAGAGCAGCTTGCCTTTATTTTCATTGAGGTGAATAAGAGCTGTTACCTTGAAAGCCATGGGACTACTCTGAAAGAAACTCTGAAGGAAATTAGATAATGTTATCAAGAAATTAGAAAGCCTAGGGAATGGAGAAAACATTAGCCTTAAACAGGATTCATGCCAGAACTACATTGTAGGAAATAACAGAAAAGGTAGATAACTAACAGGTTTATTCAAAACATGTTTTGCAGCAGCGGAAGAATACATGACCTGGGTAATGAGCAGAACGGTATGTTTCTGTGGCACAGGCAGAGCCAAACAGATCTAATGGTGGCCTGGGAAACTACGGCGCCCTGGACTTGATTTGAGCAGTTTGAAAGACACTGGGAACACCATCAAGAACAGGATGACAAAAGGGGAACATGCAGAACTTGTGATCCAGTATGAAAACTGCAACAGATATGTAACTGAGAAATTATGTCAGAGAGAAAGGGAATGGCACAATCCATATAAACTAAAGGGTTGCTAGATGCATAACTTACGAAAGGGTTTATTATAACGTGGAGAATAAAGTGATTCTAGAAGTTATCTACATGAACTGCTGTTGAAAGCCAAAATAATGTTTGAGGGCCTTTTGTTAACACGGCTTCATCACGTGGCCCATCCACATTTTAAAAACATGAAGAGAGTACAAAACATGGACAGTAGGCAGTACAAATGAGATTTAAAGAGGAAACATTATACCAAATTATTAAAAAATATTAAAGTACCTGCGTCCATCCACACTGTAACTTTGTTTACATGGAAATGTTTTTTGGGAAAATAGCCACATGCATCTAACTGGTGGATATGCTGTAAAGTTAACTTCAAAGCAAAACTCTTCCTCACCAATTTCAAAATCTTCTTTAGAGTCAGTTATATTTATAAATCCCTTTTCTGGGGAAAAAAAAAAAAGAAAAGAAAATATTGATATTATATTACAAAGGCTGGACTGCTTAATGAAGGAATTTTGACATCTGTATGTTTTTTGTTTTGGTTATCACAAGCAAAAAAAAGTACCATGTTACATCACAAAAGGCATCCTATTAATCAAAATAAGATAATGCTTCAAAATAGTATTGAAATTATGTCACTGTGTTCAGCTGCAGACAAATGATCTGAGCCTGCTGAAGTTGCATATTTGGTCAGACCAGAGCCCTTCCAAAATGGTCCGACATTTCTCCCCCATCCGCCTCACAGAGCCACAGGGCCAACAACGCCATTATTTATTTCGTTTGTTTTAGGTGTTGTGTTCCAGGTGTTAACAGCTGCATCTCCTGGCTTTCCTCTAACAGGGAACAAAACCAGGTGGCACCACCAGCATAATTAGGTGTTGATAGTAGTTATTTCTCCTCCTCTGAAATAAGCTGAAGATTTTGCAAATGATTCTTGTAGCTGCTCCTTTATTTCTCCACCTAAATGAGACATATTTGATGCAAGACAACTGCAACATGAAAAAGTGTTTTGAAGATGTGCGTGAACCATGAGCTGCTGGTACCTGCCCTGCTAGGGTGGGATTAGTTTCACCTAATGGAGCTGTCTGAAGTTCAGTGACCCACCTAAGCTACCTGTTTCTACCTCTGAAAAACTCAGTGGAATGAGACAGGCATGTCCAGAGGTATCCCATCCTAAAACAGAAGATAACAAATAGGTACTGAACCGCTTCTGGAAATATCTGTTTCTTGACACTGACTGCTGAGGGAACCAAAGGCATTGCTGGGACTAGATGTCTCATGAAGTGAAATGAATCCCACCCAAGGAGACTGAACAGCATACACACGTGGGAGGAGGTTGTCCTAAAGGTATCAGTGGGGCTAGGATCAGCTCTGTAAAAATCACAGAATCATATACATTGGAAGAGATCTCTGGAGATGTCTAGTCCAGCTCCTGCTCAGAGCAGGTCCAACTAGATGAGGTTGCTCAGAGCCATGTCCACTTGAGTTTGGGTATCTCCAAGGAAGTAGACTCTACAACCTCTGGGAAACTTGTGCCAGTGTTTAATCAGCCACATGGTGAAAAACTGCACTGTAGAAATATTGCTGGACTGCATTTTTCCTTCTGAGTGTTTTTCTTCTGGTTGTAACCCTATATTCTGCTTGGCATGTTTTACCTCTGTCTAGCTTACTGGTTTAAAAAATACTATCTGGAAACTCCCATATAAACCACAAAAAATTCAGTATTTTAAAACAAGAAGCAATTCCTTTCAGGACTGTTCTCATACTTTTTGATATTAAAGGCTTATTGGTTTTATAAATTCGACCTTCATCTTCTGAATGATCTTTTGGACCTCATCCTTGCAGGAAGGGGGTCATCTCTGTGTGTACTGTTAATAACACAACCAGCCAAGAGTAAAGGCTTTCTCCAGAGTGCACGCAAGGGCCTTGGAGCAGGGTATGCCATTTCTCTGGAAAACAACTCAGAAAAAGTAGTTTCTTGAAGGAGAAAGAAAATAGCACATTATTGCCTGGCTTATCATTTTTTGGCAGGTTTAAGTGTACTTCTGCCAGAGAAACAGTGAACATGATTATTCAGTAATGACAGAGAGGTGAAATGAAATTCTTGAGACTGGAATCAAAGCTTTCAAGCCTCTATTTATCGTATTGTTTCTTTGTTGCTTTAAACCTAACGTGTTGCAAAATAGCATCAAGATTGCATAGTGTTCAAAATTCTTTATTCAGCACTGGCTGAAATTGAGCATAAGAACTGCAGAAACAAAGAGCCTTGCAGCTGCAGTTGTTGGCATGATCTCTGTTGTGCTTTAAAGTGGCCCAACCACCCTGCCTGACCTGACCAGCTACACAAGGTGGGATAAGCTGGTGAAGTGTCAATTAGCAAAGAGCAAAGCAGAGCTGTCTGGCTGCAAGGCTATCAGAGATTAGAAGACCACCCATCAATGTAGTTATGCTAGCCAGGCTCCCCAGGCAGTGCAGTATGTGCCAACCAAATCAGTTTTCTCTTGGTTAAGTTACATCATGACCATTCCCAGTGTAGCTATGGGTGCTGACTCATGCATGGTGATGGTTTAAAGGTAGGACACTGACCATTTCAGAAACTGCTACCCTGTGACACAGACAACTGAGTGAAATCTGTACCTATATCACTGCCGAAATTGAACCTGGGATGCTAGCCCAAACTCACACCAACAATGGTTGTCATTAATATATTAGGCTAAAGGCTGGGGTGGATCAGAAGAACAGGGTGTCCCTGTATAACCTTGGAGAGAGAAGCACGGCTGTTAGCTAGCTATGACAACATCCCCCCACTTTAATCTACCGTGTAAGTAAACAAACATTTTTTCACCAGCAAAGCCAATGAGCCCTCAGAAGTTTGGTTGGCATAAGGGGTATTAAGGAGGGTACAGACAATCATTGTAGCTTGGTGTACCCCAGTCAAAAAATACCCTACTCAGAAATACAGCCTTCCAGGGACAGTGACTCATATATCACCTGTTAATGTGACACACACTCACACCTGACAGTTTATGGATCCAAGAGGTCGCTATTTCTGAGCTGGGCACCTGTACTGAGCAAGAAGAGGATCTTGACCTACCTCTACACAACCCCCTCACCCCTACCTTCCTGTTTACTAAGAAGATGTGTGTAGAAAAATTGCCCAGGTATCGTACTCGGTTATTGTAAATGATGACAGAACTTCCTGCTCAGTGGTAGGCAGAAGCTGAAAAGAGGATATTGTACTAGGAAAGTAATTTCTGAAGAGGCTGGGGTAAGTATTCTCACTTCCTACCGTTCCTAGCCTAGCTGTTGTAAACTCTGAGAGCAGCTACATCTAAGGTCAAATGCGTGGTGAGTGCTTCAGAGCACCCTGTTCTCAGGGCTACAGACTCCAACCCCAGGCATACCAGTCAGAAAACTCCCAGTGTCTACCCCAGCAGCATGGTCCTAACTATAGCTTTCCTTTTTAGGCCTTATTTCCAGACTTATGCCTATTTGTATATTATTTCCATCTGAGAAACAAGGTTTGCAGTTTGTTCTCTGCTGTTCTGGACTAACTTCAATACTGCTGGCTTTTAAATCAACATGTTGCTTAAATAGAATGAAGTTTCCTTTGGTATGCTTTCACTTTTTTAAATTTTCAGGCCTTGTGTAGCTTGGTGTTAGGGGGATGGTTCCCTTCAGCGCCTGGAAAGCAGGAGACAGACAGAACAAACAATAACACTGGAGTAGTTGTCTCTCTAATTTCAGGTTTTCCTTCAGATCCATCACAGCTGCAGCAGCACTTCTGCATGGCAGTTTGACAGCTCTGTCAGCGCTCGTTCTTCAACGTCTCTCTGGGCTTATGTTCTCCATTAACACAAAAGTTTTCATTTCTTTTCTGCTACCAGTTCCACAGCTTTTGAAGCTAAAATTCTTCCCCAGATTTACTTTCCCATAAAAAATTTGGCAAACTCAAATGGCCATGTGTCAGTCACTCCTCCACTATAAGAGGACACGGTCGTTTCTTGTTTGTTCTGGGTTTTGAGTGGGAGACCCCACCACCAAGAAGCTTCCAATTGTTTGATTCCTTCCTGGGGGATCCAGGTCAGGCCTGGTACAGATTTTCTATCTGCTTTTTTTCTGTATAACAGCAACAAGCACCTGAAGGGACCATACAAAACAGCAGAGCAGAGGCCATAAGAACCTCTGCCTTACCTCCCCACCTCCGAAGGTGCAGCAAAGGTGGGGTGGAGGTGCCGTACATGAGTGAAGGGAGATGGAGTGGGAGCAAGTGGTGAGGAGGAGGCTGGGGCCACGGCTGCAGCTTTTCAAAACCCATACTGGAGTCACAGCAGGACATTTCTGTCTCACATTAGTTGAAACCAGTCACTGGTCATTCCAGACTCTGGCCATACTAATACATGGAGCATTAACAGCTGAACACGCAGGCCCGGTCATGCATTTTATATTCTCGCGCAGCTCCAGAATGGTGTTTTCTGCAGTGCTTTACCTCTAGTTTGTATCTGCTCTGCAGCTGCCTACATCTGAGTTGGTGGCACAGAGAAGGGCTGCACAACTACACAACTCCCCCCTGCCCAGGAAGCCCAAGGCATAGCCCCCTGGGGACCCTATAGCTTTGTGTCCCCACAAAAAGCCACTACGGCTTTGCGTCATGCTGGCTGAGAGTCACCTACAATAACATCAGATGAATCCCAGCCTGTGTTTCTAGAGATACCATTGAAACAATCATGTAGACTAGACCTCTAAACAGTGCCATTTCATTTCACTTCTAAAAGCACTGCCTTTTAATGGGAATTCTGTGAAAAGCAATATAAAGAAAAAGGTTGATTATCTTCAGGTACTGGAATGACTCAGTTCAGATTAATCTCTTGGCTTTCCTGGACTGCCAGTAAGTGCAAACAGAATTTTTCCTTAGAAAAGGAACTACAAAACATACACTGCATACCTGCAAGCAAAGAACTGCCGCATGGAAAACAAAGCAAAACAACCAACCAAGGGACTAAATTAACACTGGGGGTTGGAATTACCTAAAACTGTAACCAAAGCAGTTTGGTTCAGATGAACTGTAGAAGAACAGGTATAATGTCCACTATCGCTTCTTCCTGCCGCTGAAGCAAACACATACTGGATCCGAATTGCCGAGCGATCTGTTTGATATTCTAATCCTTCAAACTGGCGATCCTAGTTTTCAACAGAGATTCCCATTTAATCAGTTGATAGTGCCCAATATTACCTATTTAAAAATATGCCCTGTCTCCTTACCTGCTCAACTTCTTTGTTTTCAAAAGATAGTTTTATTCGGAATTTATAATTACGGTAAACAGCTCTACATCTGATCAGCAATGGCTCCCCGACTTTAAGAAGAAATTCAGGTAAAGGTGCTGCTTCTCTTTCATTTAAATCTACAAAATCAAAACATTGTCACTGAAAAAACAACTGTCACTTTGCCTGGAAAAATGCTCATTTAGGTCAACATTTTTTCTTCTAATGCTGGATAGACATCCATTATTATATTGTAATGATAATTAGAATTTGGGAAAATTACTCATTAATCATGAAATCAGTAAATTTGATGGATTTAGATGTCTCAAACCGAATTTTGTCATAATTTACAAGATATCTATAGGGCACAGTTCAGCACAGAGTTTAGCTCAAGTCAGGTTTATTTAAAAAAACAGACAAACAAACCTGAATTTATATATTTATTTATAATTATTTATAAATTTATATATTTAAGAACACTTTGAAGAGTGTTTCACTGCAACACAGTCCTAAAAGCATGCAGAAAAAGATCATAAATGTTTAAAAAATGTAGAAGGGCAAGACATTTTTTACAGACACCACAAACAGCTATTAGAATTTAGGGTTTAAACGTGAGACAGAGCAATCATATTCACTGTTAGATTTGTTCCAGTGAATGCAAACAAGTAGCTTAGCCCAGAAAGCGTACTCAGATGAACAGCGCAACTAACTTCAGTGGCAGGATCCAGCTCGCATGTAAGTAAACCTTAGAGGGAAGTTACCTATTGTAAAGAGGCTGGTGCATTCTCTGCCCAGATCATTCGCTGCACAGCACCATATATAAGTTTGAAATAATTCATGATGTACCTTCTGTATGCCATCTATTTCCCCAGTGTCTTCATGCATTTTATCAGGGCAACTGCAATTACAAGCACAATTATTCATTGACTCATTTGATTAACCTCAAGCAAATAAGTCTGATAAATCTCCAAGCCATGAGGATATGAAACAATAGTGGGAAAACTGGATCCTACATAGCTGAATAAAAAGGAACCAGGAAAGGTGAAGATAAGAAAATAAAAATCTCACACCCTGGGCAGAAATATGAGCTGAAATGACCTGAATACGCTCAAACTGGCTCATAAACAGGTAATGCTGTGACTAAAATCTGGACGAGAGTGAAATCATAGAGGCTGAGCTTTCACACCATATCTCTGAATTCCTGGTGGTGGGAGCTGCTGCTAATCCAGCTGCTGTATGAGACGCGGGTCCCAAACTGCCACGCTGCAAAGAAAGGCATTATTCCTGCTGTTAATAGAATCAACTTGATATGTTAATAGAACGGAAAAAAAAATTATTTAGCTCAGAAAATTATGGTTCCTTGTAACACCTTCCCAGCTCTAATGCATTCACATTTCCAAAAAATGTGAAAAACTAGAGGGAAACGAGATACCTTTGATTTGCTCTGGTGACATCAAAATAGTAGAATCTGGAATAACTTTTTCCAAGCCAAGAGCTGAAAGTTTCCAAAAGAGCACAACAGCCAAAATTTCTAAGAAAAATGTGCTGCAGCACTCCAAAAGTGGATCATGCAGACACAGGTTTTCAACCAGCACGTGGGTGTGCAACCCTGCAGAGCCCATCTCCAAAAAATTCTGACACAAAAGCTCTTCTTCAGTTATCTTCCCAGCTCGCTAGGCACACTAAGCAGTACAAAGCCTCCCCCTTGTTCTTCAGAAGATGGTAAACTTTCAGTCTAGAGATTCACCATGCATATAGACATACACCATACCTCTTTTCGGGCGTTTTGCAAAATATCCACTCCACGGAGGGCTGGGGGTAGCTCTCAGATATGCACTCAATAGCATCCGATTTTTCCATTTTTCTGAAATAGGGTTTGCCTGGTTTCTCTGTTAAAAATCATGCAAGTATTTAGGAATGCTGAAATCATTTTGAAACAGTGTGTTTTGCTTATTTCATAGTACATGAGGTTACAGAGCTGTAACTTGTTTCAGAAGGTTTCAACACGGAGGGAACAGAAAGTGATTCTGCCCTAGGGATATCGTGGGTTTGTCTCACGAGCTTTTCAGCCGTGATTGCTAAATGCATAGCTTCCCCCCATCAAAGACTTGCCTGTATACACCAGAGGATAATCCTGAGACTGATACTGAAAGGTGTTAATTTGCTGTGGTTGCTATTCATTTCACTGGGCAGGAGCACGGATACCTTTCGAAATCACATCCCAAGCCCTTGGCCTTTGGTGGAGTATCTGTTGAGACTGCAAAGTCTCTACACAAAATGGGATTCTTGCATTCTACTCAGTCAGATCAGATACACGATGGAAAAACAATGGGTGATAATGACTCCTGATAACCAGCAGACTTCTCTATCCTATATCTGTAACCCAGGGGGAAAAGGTTCCTAGACAAGTCCCAGTCCCCTGAACCCATCAGGCGCAGACTTGGACTAAGCACAAAAATTTAACGTATTAAAACTGCTAAAGATTTGACTCAAAATGAAAAGCACTGAGTCTGGTTTTAGGTCATCTTAAAATGAAATTACAGCTTCCACACAAAAAAGTGACATTTTCTTTAGAGTCATACTTCCATTGCCTGCAAGGTGACATGCCAAGGTGAAACTAATACTTCTGGCTTTTTAATTTCTTTCTTCATTTATGTCTTATAAGCTGGGCCTAGAAAGTTTTTTTCACCTATAGAGATTCACATCTCAGTGGAAGGGTTCACACCTAGCCTGGAGGATTTTATGAGAGGTGTAATTATGATATTAGATTCACAGGAGCAAAGAGAATGCAGTCCAAGCAATTGATATGGAAAAGATCTTTATCGAGACTGTTTCGAACCACTCTTGCTTGCACATGTAATAACATTTTTTACCTCTAAGGCCTAATTGATAGAGTAGAGAAGGTAATTTTTAATTAAAGATGTAATACCCTGTCCCCTCAATGAAGCTGATAAAATTATAATTGAGACATGCAATAGGCCTTCAAATAAAACAAGGAGAGACTGAAGGTGACACTTCTGACACCTGAGAGAGAAAAAAATCAAACAGAAGAAATACTTTAAAAACAAATAAAGAAGGAATAAAAAATGTTGATTAGTCACAGTTTATTAAAAATAAGGCAAGTAATGATGCGTGTTATTAAACCAGTCTCTAGAAGGATTTGGTCCTAACTTTGCCAGTCTTAGCTGTTTGGGTTGATGTTTTGCTTTCTTTTCTTTGAAATTTCCTTTACATATTTTAATTTTATCTTTAAATTTGGCCCTTTCCAGACAAAATAATATAGTATTTCTCTTCTGTTAAAAAAAAATCATGTCAACGTGGGTCTTTTTTATTTTTTTAGATGTTCTTGGACACCCTTACTTAGAAACAGAAGCTTGAATTTTGTTGCAGCAGTTGCCTTTGCATGAGAGATGTCTCTTGTGTGGTCCTTGAGAAAATTCAATCAAATCTGCTCCCAGATATGAACCTTTCAAAAAGTTGCACCTCGCACGTGCTCTGTCTGTTTAACAGCAGTTAAAATCTCAGCTTCTCAGGTACCCTTGCACTGAGTAGCTGCAGTACTGATGAGTTTTACCCTAAAACCCAATAAACAAGTAAAGGCTGGCACTGAGAAGAGGACCTTGTCTTTCCCCTTCCCTCAGTGGTGCCTCTTGGGAAAGGAAAAGCTGTGTGCCAAGTGCAGAGACCCAGCGGCAGGCACAGGCGGAGAAGTGACAGAGTGGGACAAACCATGATTTTGGAGCGCCAGAGACCAGAATATAAGAGGGATGTCCTGATCTGGTCCAGGTAACAGCCCTGATCTGGTCCTAGCAACACCGAGAATAAATAGGTTAAGATGCAAGCAAACAAATCTGGCCCATGACCTTTGAGAGCACACAAAAGCCACCTTCAATTTGTCCTTCTTGGCACAGAGGGGAATCTCTCATAGGGTAGAAGAGGGCTGCCGTGCATTTACATCTTTATTTGTTCATTTGCATGGTTTATTGACTAGCGAAAGCTAACTCTCACACAGTCTGTGGTTTTGACTTCAGTCTCTGAAGACAGCCCCAAGTCCTATGCAAATCTAGGAAGATATTTGAAATGCAGCCTGTGAGAGCTTTGTTGCTTTGACTGAACTTGATCCTCTTCCCTTGAACCCATTGATGGAGTGACCCCTTTCATCTGAGATATACTTACTTCGGATGAGAACAGGCACAACTACTGTGTAATTGCCGGTTTTAGTTATGACTGAGAGGGTGTATTTTCCAGCTTGTGTTTCTTTTATTTGGAAAAAAGCCAAAGACGTAACATATCTATAAAACGGAAAATAAAGCTGTATTTGTTATGTAGAAGGTGGTATGCAGCAGACACAATAAAATGTTAGTTTTTTAGCTCTTGCAAAAACATTTCAGAGATACTAGTATTCATTATCGACATAGCGCCCTTCAACCTGAAGTGTTTTCATTGTGTATCTTCCTATCACAAGCAGCATGTAGGGACTTACAACCACAGGTACCCAAGCACATGCTTAACACTGAGCATTGGGCAGGATGGACTTCCTGAGCTTAGGACAGCTGGGGAGGTCCACAGGGAAATGCTTTACCTACAGTCCCATCCCACATGTTTTGCAGAGGGAGGCAATAATCCAGTCTCAGGTTCCAGCCCAGGTTTGGCTGTGAGAATGAGGGTGCTGGTGCTGGTGGTCTTCCTGATCTGCAGTGTGACCCTAACAAGTCATGTAATTCTCCATGCCTCAGTTTCTTTGACTGTAAAGTCACGATATTTGTCTCACATGAGCACTGCAAAGCTCAAATTGATCAATGACAGAAAGTCCCTGGAGAGCCCCATGCATGATGCTATACAAATTAAAAGAGCAAACAGATTTCAAACTATTCTTGGCTTTAAGATTCATATGTGTATATGCGTATAAATGACAATCAGCAATGTGCTGCTGGGTGACAACAGTTAAGAAAGATTAGAAGATTTAAAAAGATAACTCATAACGTGAAATTAAACACAAACACAGTCACAGAAAATATTCCATTTGCATCCTAAAATAAATCATCTATTAAAGGTTCTTTGATCCAGTACATCCTTTGACTTACCGATTCTCTGAGTCCAATGAAGGTTTACAAGCTTTGCTCTCTTTAAAGAACCAAAAGCATGAAATGATCTCTGAAATGTTCATTATCACTCTTAATTCAATATCCTGAAATACATTGACTTCCACATTTTTAGTTGGTTCATAGATGTTCTCTGTTCCTTGAGAATTCAAATAACACCCAAGATCTTCCAAAATGTTAGAAATCTGCAATGCAAGAGGACAGATTGTTACGTATTTATTAGCAATTAGTTTATTTGCTTTTTTGCATTCAATGATTTTTAAAGGATGCTCTTCTGGAAAAGCTTTCATGAATTAATAATGCCTCATAATGCCCAGATACGAATACAAATTATACTGAAATAACACCTTCAACATACCTCCATTTTGTATGGTTTTTTTCATTTCTACTGTTGAACTTATTCATAAGTATGTTGAATTCTACTGCAGGAGGAAACACTACAGGATTCCTGTTGCATTAGTTAATTCTGTTCTCTAGACAGACATCACGGAACAGTTTTAGCCAGAAACATGATAATTTCCCTTAGTGAGGCTATTCTTTACTCTCATTTTTGTTTCCTTTCATGTAGAACCATAAGGAGACACAGAATTGTAATACAACCTTTCTGTTTGCAATCTCAATGCAAAGGCAGGGCCAGGATATTTTCTTTTTTTAGCATCCCACTACTTGTCACTGCATCATCTGGCTAGACTGCTCCTCAACTCCTGGGGGGCTTTACTAGGCAAGGAACGTTTGGGCTGGGCGCCTTCACACCTTTCATTTCCTCACCATTGCATACGGCTAAAGGAGAATCGCAAACAGAAAGAGAATATTCCACAGTCATTCTGAAAACCGCCAATGGATTAATGAGTTTCTAAGCTTAGCTGCAGCAAAAGGTGGCAAGTAAATAGCTCCATCTGAAGAGTAGCCCTGAACATCTCCCTTGCTTTGGTGAGTGAAATTTATCTGATGTAAGTTTACGAAGGGATGGAGTGCGTTGCATCCTCTGCCCCGCACTGTGCTTGGCCAGTTGGTTCCTCTCATTCTTTGCTCCTTCTTTGTCCCTTCCCTTGATCTCAGAAGTATCTAGAGATAACAGCCATATTCTGCTTCATCTGATACAAGGACAGCACAGCTTTGACTGTTATACCTTCATTTGTTATCTGAATTATTGATTTATTCATCCAGGAATGAAAAAGATTTCATAAGACTAACTTGAAACAAGAATCCACAGGAAATATTTTAATTGCAGGTCTCAGCTGCTTTATAATTTAGTCGCACACCACCTCTTAGTGGCCTTCTGCCATTCTGAGTCAGAAGAGAAGAAAAAAAAATCATATTTGATTCCCTATTCAGCTTTGGTGTCTCGGTCAAGGTTTAGACCAGGCAGGGCTTTGGTGGTGGGAATAGAGGGCGGTGCAGCTTCCCCATCAGTCCCAGCAGCTGTGGCACACACACACCGTGGCAGACCACCGGTTCACACCATGGCCTTGGCAATCCCCACTTAAGGGTACATAGTTTTTCACATTGATACATTTCCAGCAATATTCAGCAATATTCAGGCATGTTGATGTGAGACAGCATCAAGGCATCCATTAAAAAATCATTTTTAGAGAAAACTGGTACTTACCTATTTACAGTTTCAAAGTATGAATTGTGATATATATTTCCCTCTAACCTTCTGTAGTCATATTTGGCCTAACCCTGGTTATTTTGACTGTGACAACCCCACAGCCTAAAGATTTAGGGTGTTGTAAGCTTCTGGGAAGGTATTTCTGGAATAGACAGGAATATTTTATAAGCAACTCATTTTCTGTTAGATTACCTTAGGAGATACCAATGTCTCTGGTGCTCCTGAACCTTCATCCTTCTGGCTGATAAACACACATGTAATCTCAGATGTATTTTGATTCACTGCAGAAGTGAAAGTAACTGCTGTCATAACAAGAACTGTAAAACAGAAAACAAATGTAATCATGTCTAGATCTCTGCTCAGGGATAATCATTTTAGTAAAAATAAAATACAACAAAACTGTAGAAAGATTACATTTAAAAAAAAAGGCAAAAGGAATATGCAGATATACCATCTGCATTTGCAAACTCTGCATTTGTGTATTGAAGTTGAGTGGAAGCACTATTTGGAGAACCTTTCAAAAGCACAGATACATCACATTTTAGAAGTATGTCCCATAATATTGCAGAAAATGTCTAAAGACAAAAGCCTCTATGGAGGCTCCTTTAGAAACGACATTACAAAACACAGGCTCCCTCTTGCAGCTCACTTCTGCATCAGTGTCTCTGAAAGGGCTCTGCAGCACCAAACCCTGCAGCTGCAGGCCACCATTTGCCCATCATGAGCCAGAGGATGATAATGCACCATCCCTCCCATTGGCACTAAGGAGATCTCCAGGTCAGAAACACTCCCCAAGCACCCCTCATTCCTGCTCAGAGCAATGGCAAAATAAAGTCCTCCAACTTGCCTTCAGAGCCCACACACAGCTCACCCAAGGATGACAGTGACAAGATCACACAAGATCTAGTCTTCCCTTTCCCTTCTCTCCAGGACAGGTTGTATTTGATCTGACATACCGGACACTCTCCTGAGCCTTCCTGGCGTGGATTTGTGCACCCCAGCAGCTCGCAAGTGAGGTCCAGGTTAGATGCTTCTTCCCTTGAGCTACCGTTCACAGCCTTGTGCTCTTTCCCCTCCAGGAAGAAAACAAGGCAGCAGTTCCCACTATTTTGAGGAAAGCGGGTGCAGAAAGTGGAGGGCAAGGAAGAGTAAGCCCATAGCTTTCTCCTGCCTTCTCCTCCCTCCATACCTCCCTGGCTCTGTCACGCCCCAGGAGCCTATACAGCCAGGGCAGCTCACTTGCCAGCTCCCAGCCCTGGCAGGAATAGCAAATGTCATTTCTCCTTATGCATGAGGAGCAGTGTGGGAAAGCTTCTGGTGCCTCAAAGGCATCATCTCTCCAGAATGCTTCATATGAGCCTTTCTGCAGGGATTGCAGCTTGAAAAGTCACCTTTTAGCCTTAAAGGAGCTATATAGTAATCATGCCCCCACCATTGCACATAAACAAGAAAAACAGAAGTAAGACTGCACAACTGGCAGGGTGAAATGTGTCTGATTTCCATTAAGTCCCTAAAGCCAGCCCTCAACAGTACAAATAAGCACTGAATCATAAAATAACATCTCTCTCCTGTTGACCTGGAGAATTTCTGCCCTCGGGTCTTGGTTTTTTGCTTTGCTTTTTTTTTTTTTCCCCTCAGCTCCTGAGATGGTTGGACATAAAGCAAGGTGCAGAGTTGAAAGGAGGAAAAAAGGTAAAAACATCAGGAAGTCCTTGAAGGATGAAAATAATGAGACTGTTTCTGCAGGTGATGGAAGGAGCAAAACTGGAGGAAGAAATGAGTAAGGGTTCCTGCCATGTCCTCTTTGACGTTTGTGCCATCTGGAGCTGCCCAAGCACTAAGATGGCAACACTTTGACAATCTCTTCTCAGCCCTCTTGGCAAATGTGGATTAAGACTGAGTCCGTCTCATTCAGGCACCTAACATACACCTCATTTTGGATGCCACCTTTCTACAGTATACACAGGCAATGATCTGCTTTTGCAGACCTCTGAGGAAGATCCTGTCCGTCTGTCTGTGATCCCTAAGAAAGGTGAACAGGACTTCTTTGTGGACACATATATCTCCCTCCATGGGCTATAAAGATAATGTTGGCACTTCTTGAGACAGTAAGTGCCAGTGGGCAGCTGAAAGGCAGGTATGCATTATGTATCTACACCAAGCATGCTGAATTCTTCCCGATCGATGCAACCCAGATTTCCAGGCCTCCCACTAGCCTTTCACCAAGTCCTTCTCTGCTCAGCTTTCTCCACTTCTGTTTGTTTGTTGGCCACTTTACCTTTCACCCTTTTCAAACCAGAGACCATCTGACCGGCTGTGCTGGTTTTGGCTGGGATAGAGTTAATTTTCTTCATAGTAGCTAGTATGGGGCTGTGTTTTGGATTTGTGCTGGAAACAGTGTGGATAACACAGGGATCTTTTAGATACTGCTGAGCAGTGCTTACACAGAGTCAAGCCCTTTTCTGCTTCTCCCCCCCCCCCACCAGCCAGTAGGCTGGGGGTGCACAAGGAGTTGGGAGGGGACACAGCTGGGACAGCTGACCTCAACTGACCAAAGGGATATTCCATATCATATGACGTCATGCTCAGCATATAAAGCTGGGGGAAGAAGAAGGAAGGGGCAGATGTTTGGAGTTATGGCCTTTTGTCTTCCCAAGTAACCGTTATACGTGATGGAGCCCTGCTTTCCTGGAGATGGCTGAACACCTGCCTGCCGATGGGAAGTCGTGAATGAATTCCTTGGTTTGCTTTGCTTGCATGCTCAGCTTTTGCTTTGCTTATTAAACTGCCTTTATCTCAACCCACGAGTTTTCTCACTTTTACCCTTCCGATTCTCTCCCCCATCCCACCAGGGGGGAGTCAGCAAGCAGCTGTGTGGTGCTTAGTTGCCGGCTGGGGTTAAACCATGACACCAGCTCACAGCCAGGGGCTTAGCTGATGGAAACCAACCTACATCCACTGATTTCCAAGACACACCAGCTGAAACCACCTGAAAATACAACCTCAAAAGTTCAACTCATTTGGCCTGTTCAGCATTCCCTTGCTTCAGCTTTCCGATCTGCAAATAGTTTTAGCTTCTGATTGTACAAGCCGAGCTAATTTATCCCTGGCATTACTCCATTTCACTCACATTGCCTTGTTAGCAGGATACCTAACGCTGCAGTAGGAAAGGGAAAGATGTGTTTAAACACCAACAGGGGAAAGATTTGTAGCTAAAAGTTAGGCAGAAGCAGACAGATGTAGCAACCAGACTGTGAGTGAGACATGCAAACAAGGCGTCTGATGAAATGGAACTGCATCTGTAAAGGACAGTATGTGGGAGTATATGCTGGATGACAGAGTAGTGAGCACCTTGACACCCTTATGTATAAGAGAAAATGGACTCCTTGTCCTGTTAACTGCTAGAGCTTGTCACTGCTGTACTCTACCTTTATTCCTGTGAAATCCAGGAAGGTTTTTAGGGTAAGGAAGGATATCTTGAACCTGAGATGATTCCAGCTGCTTTACAGTGAGAAAAAATGAGTAATGTGATAGTCAGAAGTATTTACAAGACATGGAGTGGCCTAAACTTGTGTAGGTCTTAGAGAAATACATGACAAAATAGAAAATGAGAGCATGAATGAGCCTTTCAGAAGCAGCAGAGTCAAGAAAAGAAATATTGGGAAAATGGTAACGCTCTGATTCACTGTCTTGATCTTTGAGCTTCTAGCTGGCCTGTTCGGGGACTGCTGTTATGGTCTGTCCATCAGTCATCCTCCTGAAAGCCCAAAATAAGAACTGCAGAGACTGAAAGCACTGGGTAAGGAATATCAAATATGTAGCGTGCATAATCATATTGTGTATTGCCAAACTGTAGTTAAGCTGGAATGGAAATAAATTGCTGCCTCTAAACAATGTTTGTTTATGCCTGCTTTCCACCTTCATTATCTTTTTATAGGTTATACAAAAATAAATGCAGTAGAAGAAATCTTGTTCTCACTGAAGTCAGAGAAACCTCTAGTTGCCATAAACTGAGTCAGGATTTCATCAAGATGTGTAGGCACATACATGGGGAAATGCCTGTACAAGTCAAAAAGTGGGCTTACATGTTGTGGTGCTGAGGAGAAAGGCCTGAATCTACTGGAGAGATATCAAACCAAGAAGCTATGTTTAAGCTAGTTCAGCTATCAGATGGTTCACCTAATGCAACTGCTTACAAAATTTTTTTTTTCAAATGGGGGATGACTAAAGGAGCCTTTGAAAAACTGGGAAAGCCACTCCAAAATATGTTGAAAGTCTAAGTTTGTCAGAAAGAGAATAGCTGAGGAACTGGAGCACAGTGAAGGATGAAAAGAAAACCTTTCTCTTCGTACCAAGGGATGCATCTTGTGTTTGTGTTCAGCTCAGGGTGCTTAGTATTTTACATAGCAGTCAGGCCTTTCCTAGACATAGAACAATCTTCCACTCTGCTTTACAGCTCAGGAGACCTACATAAAGCAAACTATGTTTTGCTTCTTATTTGGCTTCTGACTGTTTTCTCTGGGTGAGACTCTCTAGATCAACTTTGCAATTTTTTTTCCTGATCAGGGAAGGTAGAAGGACCCTTATTTCCAGGAAAGCTATAGCTCTCCCACAGTCATGTGCTGCCAGAAACAGATCTGTAGAAGTGGTAACATGGATGAGCCTAATACGCATGCATTGACTCTTAAAAACCCCACACCTTTGCATGTGGCTGCCTTTTTCTCAAATCACCCCCAAAGCGGTGGATCCTGAAGTGAGAATTTTACTCAATATAAATATGATAAAAATCAGAGGCAGGATAGGTAGAAAGAATGAATTCCCACCTTTTACCCATATCTTATTTCTTTCCCATCAAACTTAACTTTTCTCCTTCCCCATCTTTTAGCACACCTTCCTTCCTTGGTGCCTTCACCCTTTCAGCTTAAATAACTCCCAGCTTCCAAAAAAATACAACCTGTGAGTTCATTTTCACATGATGATGGGACCAGAGGTGTTGCAGGATAATAACTGTTAGAACAAGGTTTAACGAGCAAGCTGGGTGACAAGATGCCTCTGTTGCAGCTCATGCTAATTGTGACTAGTTCTAACACTGGATGGGGTATGTCTAGGTCAGGACCAGTCATTTATCTGGTCTTACCAGTTAGTTACAACAAACATCACGTGAACTGATCTAATTATTTACAGTCATGTTCAAGCATGATTGAGATTTGAGATGGAAAACAAAGCCTATAGACTGTGGTAGCTCTTCAGGAGGGTTTAGTGGAAGGGAACCAAGAATCTCTAGACTTGAATCACTGAGCAGGGAAGCAGCGAGAAGAGGGGACTAGGGAAGGCCGTGTGTTTTCGGCAAGTGCTTAGTTAGGCTCCGTGTACTGAGTCAAAAACTAATAATGAGAAACAACACTGATACCATACAGCGTCCTGGAACGCTACTGTCACCTGCCAGTCCTGTTTGCCATTGCCTGCAACCCTCCACCTGGATTATTTTTCCACCTGGATGCGCTCCCTACTCCCCGCCCCCCCCCATTTTTACCACCTGCAGCCGTTCGGGCTACAGCATTACACGCTGTTTCTTCCCGGAGCTCTTCTGCCCGAGAGCGGAGTCTCCGCGCAGAGGGACCGAGAGCTGCGAAGAGCGAGGCGCCGGCGGGGCNGGGCAGCGCGGAATACACACGCGGGGCTTTGAAGTGCGGGGGTATTTTCCCGACTGGTAACTAACTCGACCAGTTTGGCTCCTGTTCGCTTGCGAAGGAGCTGCCCTGCATTTTTTTATTCTTAGGAAATGAAACGTGAAACAAAAAATCCTTGTAAATTCTTTCATACATTAATTAAATCATTGATGAGGGATAACTGATTTTTTTTTCTTCTTTTCTTCCACGGGATCTCCAGCAAACATTTTCTGATTTTCTATTAAAAGACATAAAGCTTAAAAATACTGACCCTTTCTGGGAAGATCCCACGGTCATCCTTGCATGGCTCAGATAGGATTCTGACTCAGTTCTACCATTTTGAAAAAAGTTTTAAAAAAGATATTTTTTGCACAAGAACAACTCATGCATATACAGTAAAAACTTCCTACTCAGCAGAACATCTTCAAAGAGGTTGTGCCCCTATTTATTATAGTGGTCTGAAAAGCGTTTCTTTTGCAGAGATATTAAACCAGAACTTGTTGTCACAGTGGATAACCATTTCTAATTCATCCAGTGCAAGTGCCAGCAAAGGGTTCTGCTGCTTGATAACTGATTCACTTTATGTCAGCTTCTGTAGGAAAACTACACTCTCTCTGCTTAAGCAGTTTGCTTCCCTAGTGCTTCCAAATTTAATCTATGCCTGAATCTAAAAGACCTCCTTTCAACACATGAGAAAGAAAGAAGTAGTTTGCTCAATCTGCCTCAGGAACATCACTGCCAAGACCTGCCTACTCCAACATAGTTTGCCATGTGCAGCAGGGAAGACTCTGTCCACAAATTAATTTTCTATATTTTTCATTTTCCTCATGTTTTCCTCAACCTCCATTTTCAGGTCCCAGATGAAAACAGCTGCAAGGAATTTACTCTTTCACATTTTTTTGTATATCTAATGACTTGGTCACCATTTCCAAGAATTTGTTCTCTGTCTTGTTATGTCCTAACATATTTTGGTACAGATTTCAGCAAACTTCATCTTCTGGGTAAAATTACACCTTTCAGTGTTAGTACCTTTCTTAGAGAAGGACAGTCAGCAGCTCTGCCTATGGCTCATTGCAGCCAGCTTATAAACTACATAGAGATTTTAAGACAGAACAATTGAGATGGCTGAAAGTTTCAAACCAGGAATCACACTGGGGATGTATTTTACACTCTTCTGTCAGAGAATCAAACAAAACCTTCCCCAACAGAACAGGCAGCTGGGAGTCAGCAGAGCTACTCCTGCTTTTTTACTGATTCCTTACAGATATGTTTGCTTCAGTGCCTTATGTAGTAAAAATAAGATAATGATGACACGAAGTGCAGGCACGTTCTTCACATGATACTATTACATATCCAACTTTATTGACTACTTTTGCCATTGACTTTATTGCAGACTGATAGCCAAATCATGCTCTGTGATTCATATCGTGATTTCAGCATTCATTTAAGCCAGGATGACTAACAATCCAGTTTGACTTATTTATATATTTCTATAATTTTTCAGACTTTCTAACCATATACCTGAGTACATGAGACTTGCTGTTCCTTCAGGAATGAATTGCTGTTAGTGAGGGATTGTGTATGTTTATGAGCCGCCCAACTCCTTTACCTGTTGCAGGCTCCTTTGCTAAACACAAACTGGCCCAAGCACCATGTTGCTCCTTAATTTATAGATTTGCTTTGAAATCAGCTTTTTGAGTTGTCAGTCTATGCCAGTAACTCATAGTTTTTATCGGAAAAAAAAATATTTTCTCCTTAGCAGGAAGCAAACGCTGAAGGCTGAAGCAAGCTGGACATTTAGCTTCATTTTGTCTCTCTGTCCCGCCTCTTCTCATTTTTGTTTACCTGGGCTTGGGTGAGGAAGGGCTGCAGGGTTGTATTCAAACCCTTATTTGCCTTTCATTTCACTAAGATAACTTTCTATCTACCCTCCCTGTGGGTCTGAGATAAAGGCACTGCTCAAACAGCTGAACTGTTATTTTGCTTGTTATCATTCATCTTGTCGGCTTTGCATGGGACTAGCTGAATGAATGACAGCCTTTCCACAGGTCCCTGGACTGTGATCCCATGGTCACTTCTCTGCTCGGGCTGGTGCTCACCGGGAGCTCACTGAAACCCTTGCTGCTCTACCCACAGTTTGTGCTATTCCAGCCACTTGTGATCTAGTTTACAAAGAATAACTGGGACAGCTGAGGGCACCCCTTTTTTGGGAAGTGGTTGAAAAGTGGCTGAAAAGGCAGTGAACCTCAGCTACCATGGCAACCTCCCTTTCTGAGGAAGAGCCTACACTGTGGCTGGTTCTTCTTCTGCTTCTTGCCCACATCTTCCGTCCTCTCAGGGGAGCTTCTTCTTGGCTCTCGCATCACCCAGACCTTTCCACCCCTGTAAGTATGGTGAACAATGGTATCCTGGGTTGCATTAGGAGTATTGCCAGCAGGTCAAGGTCCTTCGCCTCTGCTCAGCACTGGTGAGGCCACACCTGGAGTGCTGTGTCCAGTTCTCAGTACAAGAGAGACATGGACATAATGGAGAGAGTCCAATGAAGGGCCACAAAAATGACTAAGACACTGGAGCGTCTCTCCTATGAGAAAAGGCTGAGAGAGATGGGACGCTTCAGCCTGGAGAAGAGAAGGCTCAGGGAGACTTATCAATGTGTATAAATACCTGAAGGCGGGGCGCAAAGAGGATGGAGCCAGGCTCTTTTCAATGGTGCCCAATGACAGGGCCAGAAGCAATGGGCACAAACTTTTTCACCATCTGGATGACCGAGCACTGGCACAGGTTGCCCAGAATGGTGGCGGTCTCCATCCTCAGAGATATTCAGAAGCCATCTGGACAGGGTCCTGGGCAGGACCAGGGCTCTAGGTGGCCCTGCTTGAGCAAGGAGGTTGGACCAGATGACCTCCAGAGGGCTCTTCCCACCTCCACCCCTCTGTGATTCTGTGAACAAAGGGATAATTCTGTGAATAAAGAAGTGCTAGTGTGATGCCACCACAGAATTCTCTCACTAATCAGAAAGTGGCATTGGGCTGTCCTTGTTCTTGACTGTCCTCTAGAGGATGTTTGCTCATGGGGATGGCACATTTGTGCCATTAAAAAGCTGGACAGACAACCCTGAAGCAAAGCAAACAGATAGGTCTCATCTAATGACATTAGTAAGTCTGCTTGAACTCCTTTTATTTTTTTTTAACTGCTCTGTGTTTAAGTACTCCAGTCTCATTACCTGACATGCTCTAGCACTTCTACTGACATTAGTGGAATGACTAACTTCTTGCAAGCAAGGGCTACTTTATTTAAGTACCTAATATTAAAGGCATGAGATTCCTGGCACCTCATCAACAAGGAGAAAAGGATCTGCCCGAAAGAGAAATGAAGACAGAAGATGGCAGATAATGAAATGATGTTACTTGTCATCCTAGTATTGTAAAACTTCCCTTTTAAATTAAAACAATGGTTTCCACAACTGACTGTACTATATTGTCCTTTCTTTCCTGGAAAAGGTGGTGAGGAGGGAACCCAGAAGGCCCAAATTGTGTATGAGGGAAGGATGGACAGAAAGAGGGAGAGTGGGAGAGAATGGTTTTGCTACAAAATATGAAAAGATAAAAATGAATCCAAGATATTTGATAAAAATGGTAGTTGGTATTTGGTACCAAACTTGGTAAAAATGAACAAAAAATAAATACTAGTTGTTCTTATTTGTATCATTATGAGGTTAGGCTTAAAAAACAACTGCAATTCCCAAGCAGTTGTACAAATGTAAAATCCAACATACCCCTTAAAGAGCACACTGTAACTAACAATAAAACACTTTTCAAACCAGCACTTGTATGTCACCCATTAGAAATCTTACCTACACAATTAAGCCTAAACTACAAAGAAAGGAGTAAATAACGTCTTACTTTTACAACAGTCACAGAGCTAAATATCCAGGCGATAAGCTAGCTTTTCTGTCTGTTTACCCTGTTCAGTTTTTTCAGCAGTTTTTAAGGAAATACCTTAGAAAAATTAGGGAGCTGTTCCTTCCTTTGGATGAGAAATAGGCACACAACGTTTATCCAACTATCTGTCTAGCTTTGTTATCATCTTATTTCTCATGAAATATAGAGGAGAAAAGAAGAGTCTATCCTTCAAACACACCAGCAATTTTTAGGGTATTATATGTGTTTGAAGGGTTACAGATTCCTTAAGGAAGCATTTTGCATCACGTTCCAGTTTAGAGTCCTATAGCATCTTCTTAAATGTATTTCTATTAACAGCAATAGGGTTAAGGCATATGGGAAATAAGGTCTTCCTGCCCATTTGAGAAATGCTGCTGTTTGTTGGATCTGGACTGATTTTTTCATCCCTACTTTCCTTTTAAAAGTATGTGATCACTGGGATTAAACAGTCCTTGTCCTTTTCTAGTGTTACTATAAAAAACAGAAATTGCTTTCTGCCTTCATCGGTCATCCACTCCTGCTCTTCCACATTTTTTCTTCGTAAATGTTTTACTCTCCAATGTCATTCCCACTGCTCTTTGCTGGACTTTTTGATCCCTGCCTTTCGCAGTGAACATCTCCATGAAGATTTTCAGAACACCTAACTCAACCCAATGACCCAAAACAGCTTCTCAGATAACAGTGCAGAATCTTAAACCTGGGTGAGTTTTTGCCAAGAAGTTTCAGATCTTTTGAAACCCATGAAGAAGAGGTGCTCTATGCTATGTTATTTTGGGGTCATTATAAGAAGGGCTTTCAAAGGGGATGCTGCAGAAGGACAGGATGTCCACAGCTCTGCTCCACTGACAAACCTGCCGCCGCTGAGCAGTCACAACAGCATGCACCCACGCACCGCTGGGCAGAGACGTGGGGGTGGCCCTGGCAGTCGGGCTGTGCTCTGGGCATCTTCCAGCTTCTCAGTAGCTTGAAATATGGGTAACCTGAGGAATTTTCTGGAGAAAAGGGGGAAAAAGCAAATGGGGCCAAACCTCAAAAGAAATAAAACACCCATAGTTTTAAGTTGCATTTACTTCCATCGGAAAACAACCCTTTTCCTGCACAATCCTTTCACCTTCAGGAATCTTCACTTCAGAAGCGATACCTTATCTTCTGATCCATGAAGTACATGGTGATGGATGACGATGAAAATATGTTCTGCTAGGCACGACTGTTTCCCTGAGTAAGCAGACCATGTACTGGCCTTATCCATCATTCACAGCCGGCTTGCACCCAGGTTTTTTGCATGTTTCGGGAAAGAGACTGTAGTCAGGATCAAACTTGATTCCCCCTGGGGTGCTCATTGATTTCACCTTCCTGCCAGTGGCAGGGCTCGGTGCCTGAACTTGCTCTGGAATGTTTGTCAGCTGGTTTGTCAGAGAGAAACTGGTGTATTGCTGGGAGATGGACAGATCCTGCAGACAGCTGGGTCCCAAGCATTTCTGGGGTTCTCCTTAAAAAGCAGAAGTGTGCTGGCCCATCTCATATTTTCCTGGGTCTGTGCCACAGGAATGTAATGGACACCTGTGTGTTCTGTGAGGGGTTTTTCAACATTATTGTCCTATAGTTTTTGTGCAATCAGACACACCACACCAGAGCTTGTTAGGGCCTGAGTTTGCAGTTCTTGCTCATATAAAATTTCCTCTCATTTGCCAGCCACAGGGAGATCTCAGTCAGCATCTCACAGCTTCATTTCTCTCAGGTGCCCTGAAACTGCGGGTAACCCCATGAACAGCTCTTAGTAAGAGAGGGTGCAACAAAAATAAAGGGAGCAAGAGTGGTTGTTAATGGAAAACTTCCCCTGATGAGAAAGGTCACCAAAAGTCTGTGTTCGTCACAAAATTCTCCAATTTGTAAAACACAAAACTATACTACTGTCTCAGTTCCCAGGCCCCATCCACCCTCCCACCTCATCCACTACAGCAAGACTAATTGTACGCTAGATAACGTTCTCTTTAACCATAAGCTCTTGCTTAGGATGACCAGAAAAAGTTAAGAAGATGAGGTACTGAAATAGTGCTTTTAATGTATATAGCAGTATTTACATATACATTGTATTGTATATATTGTTTTCTAAAGTCCTTGGGGTTACATTCCTTGCTGCTGGGGAGCATTTATTTCCAGCAAATAACACAGGCAAGATGCTTTTTCTTTCCTGCAGCTTTTACCTATCATTTCAAGACAGACCGGGTGCCTTAAGTCTATTGTGGAGATTCTCCTCTAGGTGTTCTTATAGTTCAGCTTTTCTTTGCTGGTTAAGTGTTGCAGTTTCTGATGATTCTGGTTCATCATATGGATACTGTCTGTGCATCTGCACAACTAATTACGAGGTCTTATCTCTAGACAACAGATTCTTAAAGGGAACACACGCATTTTTAAGAAACTACATATAATTCATTAAACACTTAACATTTTTTGCATCAAAATTGCTTTTAAAGAGTGATCTGCTAGAGAGAGATGTATGGAGCTAGCAGTTCTCAGAATTTCTGCTGTCAGCTATGCCTCTGATCCTTCAAATCCTAGCCGGTTTGTATGTCCAAAAGCATTTGCTTTTTTTCCCTATATCAGCTGGCTTTACAAGAAGTAACACTGCCTCCCTATACACCTCGCCTTGACTAAATAATATCTCAACAGAAAGAACACCAGTCCTCCTGGAGGATAATCACACCTTGGGGCTCCCCTACATTTTGCTCTCTCTCTGCAGAACTGTCTTGCAGCCACGCTGAAGTCTATCCCTTGCAGGGGCCTTTGGGCACCATCACATCCCACATGCTAATCATTTTTATTTACTTTGTTATGCAGCCTGCAAGACTAGCAAAGCTCAGCCAAGAAGAAAAGGCAGAAATCCCTCTTTGACAGGGTTTGCTTAGTAGTAGTATCAGCAGTCATGCAAAGCAGTAGATCATAAAATACTCATTTTCATTTTTACTCCACCTTCTCTTCAAATAGCTCACGTAGACTTTCAACCATGAATGAATAATGTCTAACAATTGCTCTTTGAAGTAAATATTATTATCCCTGCATATGGAGCTGAAAATGGACCGCAGATTGTTAAATAACTTTCCCAGGCATGCATCAGAACTGCGTGAATCAGGAGAAAACACACTCTCTTTTTGTTTCCGTCCTGGATTTTGAATCAGCAAGATCGTGTTTGATAGGAGCAAGCCATTTATTTTAAAGCTAGAGAAAAATAGTTTCAGGCATTTGATATGGAAGCAAATGTTATTTCCTTTTCTCTTAACAGTTAAATGTTGGGATGATTTTCAGTAGAGGAAGTCAAGCTTTAAAATCCAAAACTCTTCACTCTAATGAAACAAAGGCACTTTCTAGATATTAGTATCTCATGCCTTCTTCTATTTAGATCATTAAACAACAAGAACAAAACCTGGTAAGATACAGATGAATCGTTATATTTCACTCTCCCAAGGTAGGTGATTTACAGATTATTTACGTGGGAAATTGCAGATAGATTGTTCAAAGTGATCAGGTCAAGCTAGCGTTAACATCAGGAAACACATTTAGATCAGGAAAAAAACCCCAAGAAATCAGTATATTTAAATACTTTTTGCCTTGAGCATGAAATGTATCAGGTGCAGTGAGAGCAAAAGCCAGACTGGGCTGGGAGAGACTAGGGTGATGGGAGGGAGAAGAGCATCCCCAGAGGAGAGAAGAAAGGTGGGACAGAAAGTAAAAGATGTGGAGAAAATGAGTGGATTAGAAGTCAAAGGAGAAAGAAAGGAAAGATGTGCAGGGATGCAGTGAGAGACTGGGAAATGGAGAGGAAAGGCTCCAAGGAGCGGCACGAGGAGACCTTACCTGCTAGCTGAAACGGGCTTCCAGCGGGGTGGCTGCGGGGCCAGCCCACTGCCATGGCTGGTGATGCCTTGCAGTCCTCCAGCCCCAGCAAGTGAAACTGAGCCGTGCAGGTGGTTGCCTTAAGGGTGCATGTCACTGCCCACAATGAAACCACTTCTTCAAAAGTGAGGGCCCGAGACCTGAGCCTGAAGGAAACGGCTGTGGGACGGGGAGAAGAGGGGCCTCTCTGGGGGTCGGGGAGCGTCTTCCTTCTGTCAGAGGATGCCTCCGCCAAGCTGAGCAGCTGCCTCCGCTCCGGCTGCTCAGTCCTCGCCTGGTTCTATAGCCCCTTGCTCACACTTCTACAAAAATACATTTTCTTGGGTAAATTTGGTGCAGCTGACTTTTTGCTGTCTCACCTCAATTCTTATTTTCGAAGCAGTTGTAGTTTCTGCTTTCACGCACTGGCAGTCTGCATAATTTCTCTGGGTATCGATGACGGGAAGAGCAAGCGGCACTGCCCAGCTAAAGAGCTCAAAAAAAAATCCAAATGAAGTTTGCGCGACGCCATGGGAATACCCTGCTGCATCTGTCGTCGCGGGCCGCGGGAGGTTTCCTGCGCTGGGTGAGCGCTTGGTCTGCTGGTGACAGAGGACCTGCTGCGGTCACCTCTGAGAGCCCAGGGGGCTGCCACCCGGACGGGGAGCGGGCTTGCAGCGCGGGGCTGTGTTTACACCAGGGGGAACAGGGAACTAGCGCTGTCCGCAGGAAGGTTCAAACCGAGCTACAGCTGCTCTGAAGTCGTTTTGCAGATGACTTGCCTAGGGGATAAAAATAAAGGCCTCCAGGCTCGCCCTCAGATGTGGGCCTCTAGGGACGTGGTCCCTGTGCCCTCAGCCTGTCCCCGCTTGCCATCTCCCTCGGAGCGCAGCACTGCGGGTCCTGCCTCCTCGTGGCCTCCCGGTCACCGGTGTGCAAGGGGTGGAACTAGCCCGGCTGTGGCTGAAGTTGCTCACCCCAGCGAGACCCCCTGGTTTGTACCAGGACAGGACATCGCAGAGGGGCAGGCAGATCTCCCTAGCTTCCACAGCCATGCGTCGCAGTTCCCAGGGAGAAAGTGGATCCAGTTCTAAGGGATAAGCTGGAGCATCTCCCCCAGGATCCCCCAGGATATGCTGGGGGATTTTTATTATTCATTCAGCTGTTATATTTTATATATAAAATTATATTTTATTATATTATTCATTCAGTTGTTATATTTTTACTTGCTAGGGACTAAGCATCCATTCTGCAGTTGTAGAGAACCTGGATAAAAAGAACGCCTAAGCAAATAATTTCAATGTCAGCAAGGTGTTCTCAGAAACCTGCCAGAGATGATATCTAGATTGTTTTATTTTTTATTGATACCTGGTAAATAGCTTCTTTTGCATCAGGGAAGATTAAATAAAAATGTAGATGGACCAGAACTATCACAGGTAAAAGAAGCCACAGAAAATGTCCCAAAGGTAATTGCAGGGGCAATGGGGGAAATGGCATTGAGGCCAGCATTGCTAGCGAAGATGAGCGCATGATCTCTCATGAGACTGCCTTAGAAATACAGACTAAGGCAATGGTATTGTACTCTGGTGCTGAAGACAAGTTTGTAAGCGATGCAGTGCAAAGGAAGGAGCTGAAATGATATGAAAACTAGGGAGGTACCTATTTGCAAGGATGCAAAAACCAGGAAAGGAAGTGAAGGATTCCACAGGCCTTAGAGAAATCATTGCAAACAGGGAAATGCCATGCTGGCAACAAGCTTCCCTGGCTGGCGGGTTGCCTTTTTTTTCCCTACAGTCCCGGCACGGATGAGGTTGGAAGACACCTCTGGAGATCACCTAGTCCAGCCCCGTGCTCAAAGCACGACCAGCTAGCGCAGGTTGCCCCAGAGCACATCCAATAGGGTTTTAAATATCTCCAAGGATGGAGAGTCCACAACTTCTCCAGGCAATCTATTCAGTGCTCAACCACCCTCACAGTAAACAAGTGTTTCCTGATGTTCAGAGGGAACCTCCCGTGTTTCAGTTTGTGCCCATTGCCTCTGGTCCTGTCACTAGGTACCACAGAAAGGAGTCTGGCTCCCCCATCAGATATTTATACACATTGATAAGATCCCCACAAACCTTCTCTTCTCCAGGCTGAACAGTCCCAGGCCTTTCACCCCCTCCTCATATGTCAGATACCCCAATCCCTTAGCATCTTAATGGCTCTTCACTGGACTCACTCCAGTAAACCCATGTCTTTCTTGTATTTATCCCTTTCAACACCACACCTACATACAAGTTTTGCCCTTAGAAACCAGGGTGCAGACAGTTTGCGCTTCTGTTCTGAATCTACCAGAAATCTACCCCAGTCACTGCTCATGGGCAGTCGGGTGGCATGGCAATGACCTGTCCGAACACTTACACATATACTGAAAGAATGGATGCTTCTCCTTTGAGTCCTTTGATTTAAAATTGGCAAGCGAGCAAAGTGCTTTGTTTTCCATTCCACCTGATGCATTCAGCACTGGAAGCTGCTGGGATTTCATTGAAGATATTTTGTCTTTTTGTGGTTCAGACTTTTGTGGTTCAGAAAAACTAATGTTAACTTTCTTAATCATAAATACGAGAATCTGTCGCTGGTGATTCAGCTGATCTGGTATCAGAAGTCTTAACATACATGTCATGTTTTCAGCTTAAAAGCTTCTGTGAAGGATGCCATCAGCTAGGACAGTTCATATCTACTGGATGAAGCCGAAATAAATTTATAAAATCCAGAATATTAACTTATTCCTCAAGATGTTAGACGGGGGGTGGAGGGGGTTCAACAAATGTGTCATACACATGTATATGACGGTAAAGTGTTCTTCTGAGTGAGTAGGGGTTTTTTCCGCTTCGGAGGAGTGGTTTCTGTTACCAAGTATTTTATCCAAGTTATGTCACATCATGGTTGGCCTTCACTGCAACAGTTAGATAAAGCCAGCTCCAGTGGGAGTAGCCACATGATAAGAAACTCTCTAGCTAAACCATACGACTGGATTATCAGCACAGTGAAACTAGACTTACATTTTAGTGCTTGTACTAATATGAACCCTAGCCTAAGGCGAGAGTTCCCCCCCATACATTATTAACATAGGTGTTAGCATACATTATTAACGTAGGTGTTAGCAGGAGCACTTCAGGGTCAACTCCTGACTTGTTACTTGATTTGAATTCAAAACTTCACCGAGTCGGAATGAATTTCTTTTTGCATGTGAATGGGAGTCTGGTTAGGAGCAACCTTTGGTTCCTTCCAGATACCGTTAGTAAAGACAACTGCCTAGTTAGGGACCCATGGGTATTGCCACGGCAGGTTGGTCCATTCAATCCAATATCCTGACTGCCATATTAGTCATTCTCAAACACTTCAAAGGAAGATTAGAAAAACCCTTATTTTGTGGAATAATCTCCTCAAGAGTGGCAATTTCCCTTAGGCTTCAGACAGCAGTTGGTATATATCCTGAACTATCAGGCTTTATTACTCTTCTTTCAAAAAATAAATGAAAAATGCTAAATTCTTGTCTAATATGACTGTGGACTCTGATCATGCTTACATTTTGGTAAATCTTGCTAACTTTTTTTTCTTAATTATGTACTATAATGATAGACTTTAAAGGTTAAATTTAGATTATGTGAAAACTTTTTTTAGAAGTATCTCCTTTGATCTGTTTCAATAATATTAAGCAAGGCCAGTTTTGCAAGTAGAGATAATATCTCTTAATAGACCAACTGGTACTGTTGAAAAAAAGCAGTGTTCAGGCATTACTTTTTCCAGCTACTTGGTTGGTTGAACAAGATTCCTACCTACAAAACTCGTCTTGCCTATGCCTTAAAAAAAAAAAAAATCACAGCTACAATAACTCTATCCCTCAAAAAGTATTGTTATTCATTCTCATTATCTGATGCCAGCCTGCACTTCAGGATCTGTTTCCACATGATTTACTAAACATGTTAATTTTGGGTCAACACAAAGAGAAACTGTCACTCTCAATAGCAGACATGGCTTTCTCAACACTGGTTCGAATGTTAGGGGAGAGCTATTTGGCACTTGTGACCTGATTTGGCTGGGGAGAAGAGCTCTCGGCAGGGCTTTCCTTCTCAAGGATTTCCTTTTTTCCCGCCCCCCCCCCCCCTTCTTATTTTTCATCTCATAATGTTTGGTTCTGCCTTTCTGTCAGAGCTCATAAAAACTGTCACTTGCCTATAGCTGCATGCATGCATACAGGAGTATTTCCCCATTTCTGGGTCGAAAAGCACACCATAGTTATGACTTGACTACAAAGTGGGACAAGACCCAGGGGCATCTATCTGTTTCTCCTTCGTCTTACTCCCTGGATCTCATGCAAAGTAAATCTGGGTACGTGCCCAGGAGAGGAGTGGCAGCGCTCTCCGTATAGGCGCCAGCTTCAATTAACAGGGGACCTAGTTTTGTGAGAAAAATGATAACGTCATCAATCACTACTCTGCAGGAATGCCCAGTAAATCTCCGTGCACTGCACAAGGCAGCAGAGCAAGTTCAAGCAGACAGTGAATGGCCAGCAGGACTCCCCAGCACTCTGGCTGACCAGCAGGAACAGGCAATAAAAATAAAATTCTGGAGAGAAACACGTTTATGATTAATGAAAAAGTGTCAGGCTCCCATATGGACACTCTGTAGCTGCAGATCAGCCTTCAGGCTAAGTCCTTACACACAGTTAACAGATCTGAAGAGACGGGAGAGGTTAGAGTTTGCCAGAGCCATAAAAAGAGGCTCATGCCATCTTGAGCCTCTTCCCATTATTGGCTCTGCTCTGCTGGCCAAGAGGATGTAGAAAAGATGAGGGACGCTTCCAAATCGGTTTGATGCTCAGTGGCTCAGGTACACCACTTACCCCGACTTTGGTGGGGGAGAACCCAAACACCCTTGGCACTGTACCGCATGTCTTATTGCTGTCTGGGCACTCTGGCTTGCAGGATCACGTGCTACTGCCCAGTCCGCTATCTCAGCTCTTCCCGCATCCAGTGGGAATGTTTTCAACCCGAGCTACAGCATGCAGACAGAAAAAATGTGGGCCATGCATATACAAGCCCATTTGTGTCCTTGCTCCTAACCTCACTGTGTGTATGTAATATTAGACATATGCATGGATCAGCAAAAGAGCTGTGGGAAAAGCAGATTCACAAGGTTGAAAACACAGGTTAGAATACACTTCAGCGATGGGAGTGGCTACACAATTGAAGTCTTTGCTTGGAAGAATTCATTTCATGTTCAACCAGTTTACCCAGAAAAGGTATTACCCTACGTGTATCACGAAATCTCTGAGGGAAGTGTCACCCATGGGCACCTGTGTGCAGCTGCAACAGCTCACAGTGCAAGGAAGCCCTCGGTTTCACTCCTCAGGGGCATAACACTAATGCCAGGGGGCTAAGTGCTACAACTAAGTAGCGCTGTGGGCACCTCAGCTAAAGCAGCTGGGACCGCCTCTGATCCGTGTACTAAAGCAAACCCATTTTGGTTGTCTGAGGAGCCGCGAGTTGGGACTGAAACATTTCCCATGGTTGAGGCGTTTATGAGGACTCTCTTCCCTGTGGAATCTGCTGCGGTTTGTCTGAGCTCCTACCCAGAGATTTTAATGGAGAAACCAACAGGGTTTTTCCACCTTTTTGCCAACACAGAAGCTGTGAGCTCTTTGCCATACAGCTGAAAGGAAGCAAAAGGCTGAAAATTGTTGGGGAAGGAGAGAGATGATACCCTCATTTTCTTTTCTTGGCACACCAGGCTAGAACCGGAGCCTGGACTCTTGTAGCCTTGCCCTTCTCTAATTTTCTGTGCAACATCTTTTTGCAGAGCAACCACCTTTTTTTCCCTCTGCTGGTTCATAAGCGTGGAGAAGTCACACTTCTAACTGCAAAAACGGTGATCTTGAGATTACCTTAAGGCACGCTTACTTCTTGAAGTCTTTAAAGGCTTTATTTGAGGAAGAAGGACTTTGATTTGTTCCAATGTGACATTTAAAAGCTCACTCATTATTTTTTAAAATTTCTTTTTGCACAAACTGTCAAAGCATCTTGGAGACAGGCCCCGATTTTCTTTTCATTTTTAGTAAGAGAGAAGACTATGATAGACAAAAAGTAATCTTAATTCTACAGTAAGTGTTTTTCTTACCAAAATAATGTCAAGTGCACTTTATCATATGTTTTTTCCACTATATATATATTTTTATATATATATATACACACACACATTATTTCAGTGATTGCACCGCAAGCTATGCCAATGATTTGAGGAAAAATTAAAAAAAAAAAAAATTGAGCAGCTTTGCAAGTGAGTCACTGAAAATTCACATAACAAAATTCTCCACACTCAGGGGAAAACACTTCACACATCCCCTTAAAAACAGCCAGCCCGCTGATTCCACTTCTGGAGAGGGAGAACCCCTCGGGCTGCGCTCCTGCTGTGCCAGCAGGCAGCGAAAAGCCAACGGGCTGCCGCGTGCTTTTCAGCAGGAAAGAGGTACCTGACTTTTTTGGGGGAAATCGGTTGACATCCTGCCGGCACCGCCGGTACTTTGACCTCCCCCCGGCGAGGGGGAAAAGGCAAGGGAGCCAGCCTGACAGCACGGGAGCCGAGCGGCGCCGGGCTTGGGCTGCGCCTTGTCCCGGCCCGAGGGCGCGGGCGGGAGGAAGGGGGTCACCCGCGCCTGCCGCTTCCCCCTCCGAAACCG
>WAAD01006012.1:59227-89516 GCA_013389945.1 Fregata magnificens
TGCCTTGCCCCCGGGCTCGGACGGTGCTGGGCGCCGTGGTGGTCCCAGGCGGGCGGGGCGGGACGGGGCTGCGCAGGGGGGACCCCGCCGTCACTGATGGGGACGGAGCGGGCAGGTGTGTGTGGGAAGGGGCTCCCCCCCGGCTGGCTTTGGGGGGCACCCGGGCAGCTGCCCATCGGTCACTTCAGCGCTAGGCGCGGTGCAGGTTCGCTGGACCTCCCTGCCCAAAGTCAGGCTGAGAGGAGGGTGGTAGCTGGGAGGCAGCGGTTTCTGGAGTAGTACCCTTGGATGGGCTCCTCCGAACAACCTATGCTGCGTTTCAGCTCTTGGAAGTTTTAAATGTTCCAGCTGAAACATTACATTAAAAAAAAAATAGAAAGTAATTTTATAAATAACTATATATATCTACATTATCTGCTACTGTGAGCAGAAATTGCTTCTAATTTTTTTTTTTCCAAGGCTGCTTCAGCCTTCATACGCAACCCCTTCTCAAATGGTGAGGGCTCAGATTGCCTGTATGCCATGCAGAGCGACGTTGCTGTTACTGCTCGGTTATGCATCTTCCTAATCTGCGGTCCAATAGTTAGATGGTGTTTGCAGCAAACTGATTTTTAATAACCATTCCGTTTGTAGGTAAAGCAGTGCTTGGCAGCTAGGGGAAGATGCTCCTTCAGAAAAGTCGTGCCCCTTTAAATGAGTGTATTAAGCTTGGTTGCATTATTGATTTCTGTCATAAGCCTGGTATTTGTTTACACTAAATGACTCAACTACTAAATGATCACAGCCATACCTTTTCTGAAATTAAGATGCAACCATGCTCAACATCCTGTATATAGCTTTTTAGTGATTGATACGTGTTTTAGGAACCTGCAACTGCTATTTTGCCAGGTGTGATGAGCTTGTGCCAGTGAGCAGTGTTATCTCTGTAGCTGGTAGCTTGTCAGTGTCTGACATTAACACAGTACTGTCATGTCTACCCTTCCAGGAGGAGCCTATAATATAAAATCGCTTAATGCTGTCTATTAAAATACACTATTTTCAGATTTTGATCATTTTGTCAAACTTTAGTTGCTCAAGCTGAAGTCTTTCTTGCTTTTTTTTTTACAGGTAGAAATATCTTGGAGAGGTTCAGCAGTGATAAGTCGATCTTTGTTCATTTTTCTTTTGAACAGAGTTAGGCACAAAATACACTTTTTTCCCTATGCAAAAGGAAATCGCTAAAATCTGTTAAACTAGGGGATTCAGGCGTGGGGAGAGGGTACATAATTTGGCCTGGGGGTAAAAGGTCCTATATGGAGGCTGTTCTTGTAAGACAGAGATCCAAAATTTACCCAAGCCCTAAATCTAAGAAAAAAACCTCAGAATCTCTGTGTGCTCAGAGGTTGATACTGCTGAGCAGTTAAATTATTAGAAAAACTTGCTTCTGTTCAATGTGTCAGAGGTTTAAAACTACGTCGAGCTCTCTGCAGTTGTGCCCATTGTGAAGAGTGAGGGCATCAAGAGTGGACAAACCCACTCTGCTGTTATCAGTGATTACCTGCTGGGAAAGCCACCTCACTTGAAGTTATAGGAGGCAAAAGGTTGGACTGGCAGAAGGTGATCTTACAGGAAGGAGACTAACTAGGAAAAAAGAGTAAGGAAAGGAAGGAGGGAGAAATTAAAGTTGAAGAGCCAGGGAATGGGGCCAGTCTCGCTTCTAAGCTTCCTTGCTTCAGTATACATTTGTGAAACAAATAAGAAAGTAAGTTGTTCAAAATCTGAAGTTGATCTGTACAGGTACTGAGAAGCTAATACCTAAAATCCTTACGTTGCTGATGACCCGTGGTGTTAACAGTATGATTTCCAAATGGTTGGAATGAAAGTTTTATTTCTATGGATGTAGGAAGTAATACACAAAGTTGCATTAAATAATAAAGTTCTGAGGTTAAGAACATGAAATTGGGACTTGCCAAAAATCACCTGCCTGTACAGTCTCACTGTCTAATTCAAAAATATTTGGTAGTCTTCAGGTATGTGGCCATGGATGCTACCTTCTCTTCCTCCTTCCTCACTGGACCTCAGCCTCATTCAGTGCACAGAGCAAATAGCGCTTATTGACTAATTAACTGTGTAGTCCTATTTATTGTTAAAAGTGGGTCAGTGCCTCATTCTAACATGCGTGTTACTCTAATCCTGCTTTGAGTACAGGATTATTAATTTACTTATAGGTTTTTCTGTGGTAATCACAACGGCTTCCCAAATACTGACTTATTTTCACAACACAGGTGATAGGAACGTTGAGTGTTAAGGACAAGATGAACAGTGAAAATACAAGAAATGTTCCAGTGCAAAAGTATTTCAATATGAGGGTATGAAGTGGAATGAGCAGGTGACACCCTCAGAGCTAATCAGGAGAAGTTTCTTGCACGATGTGTGGTTAAACTATTCTGTGCCATAGGTGTTTTGGATACTAACATCTGACAGGGATTCCAAAAGTGATCAGATATTCCTGGAGGAAAACTCTGCTTGAGATTACTAAATGCAAAAAAAAAAAAAAAAATCTCTGAATCAGACTCATCTTCCCCTACATATGGCTGAGAGCCTGCTGGGAAATCCTGCTTTATCCTTGCCTCATGCTTACGCTTTTGTCCACATATCCACAGCCGTCCAGTAACAAAGATGAGGTAGTGGGCTAAATGTGGCTTTGGCCTGGCTGTGTGGCTTTTTGTGTTCTTGCGAAACAAGACTGACTATGCTGATGAGCTCTGCCCGTTCTCAGAAGCTAGCATTGCTGCCCCCTGCCCCCAAACTACTTGACATTTGGAGCACACATGTTCAAAGCACCATTCCTGTTTCTTCCCCTGGAGCTGTGAGTGCTCAGCCTTCTGCGTGGTTCACCTTCCACACTTAAGGTGGCTAGCTGACTGTCTGCAAAATAGGAAACGTAGTTGGTATTACCTGTCTACCTGATTCAAAAAAAAAAAATATTAATCTTTTTCACATAGGACCTCTGTGACAAAAAAAGTTTCCGCTGGACTTGTTAGCTGCCAAAATCTGCACATGGTGCTTCTCTAATAGATGTATATCCCACGTGTCAGCCCAGTGAGCAGCAGTGGCAGCAGTATCTAATCTGAGAAAGCTGTAGAAGGAGCAGAGGTGGGGAAATGACTGTTGCTTGGCGTTTAGGGGAAAAAACAGGATTGATTAGTAGAGGTTTAAGGAACAGCCCAGGGAAGGATGGGTAGGGGGCATAATAGTACGAAAAATTTCTCCTCTTGTATCTGTTCTCTGTTGTCTCTGGCACATTCCAACTTCTGTAAGAAGCAGACTGGCAGCCTGCTTTGCTGTATGCTGCTGGCTTGTTCCTAGGGCACTGTCCTTTCTTGTCACTGTGTGAGGGAGGATCTAGAGAAAAATGTCATCGTAGTATTAAAATGTATCATGTCTATACATAAGTTGGACAAGTTAAAGTTGCACAAGCAGCTGCAATTGTATTTGTTAGCTTTCAGGTAGTTTAAGAGATGTAATATTCTTTTGCATGTAGACCTCATATTATATATTAATAGAAATGAGCGGAGGTATGGCTCTAAACATCAGCTAACTTCCACCCCGCTTTTTGCCATAAAGTACATGATACATAGCGCTCACTCGTTCATCTTGTCTTTGATTCCTCTAAATGTGACAGAAACACAGAGGCGCCGAGCTAAGGAGCTCCAGGTGCTCTCTGGACCCGGCGGCGGTGGCAGCAGCAGCATCATCAGTGGGTGGGTGCTGCTGTCCGCAGAGCTGCCGGCGGAGGAGCTGGCCACAGCAGCAGTGCTGCTGCTGGTGCCCAAGATCCCCATGCCAGAGGTTAGCTCACCCTTTCCTTGTGAGACGTTTTCATCTGGTTCTCTACCAGAAAGCTTTACTCAAAGTCCTCCTAGGAAGTCTGTAGTGGAAATATAGGCCTGTGTTTCTGCGAGGTGCCTATGATACTTCCCCGAGTGGCCTCACTCTGTGTTTCTCAATGGCTGCTGACAAAGCCTGTCTGTGAATAGACTTTGTGGCCAGCCTGTGAGAAGGTGGAAAGGGGCATCAAGGCTCTGGTTGTGTTGAGTTAGCCTAATAAAAGCATCATAGCTGTTTTTGCAGCCTGCCACCTGCATGTTATACGGCCGGTTGTAGCAGTAGTGGATAGTGGCCACCCCTGTAGCAACTCTGTATGCAATTGCTTGGTGGTTAGCTTAGTGAGCATTACAGCTTAGGTTTTGTGAAATCCATATTTATGCTAGGCTTGGAGTGAAAAGGCCTATACATTTGTATATTTTCTGCTTTTTAAAAGGTGTTTAAGTCTTTACCAGTCCATTCGTTTTTAAACAAAATGAAGCAGTAGATATAGAAAAAATGGAAAGATAAGCTATTCAGCAAAACAGATACTAAAGGTAATCTGTTGGATTACGCTTCTTAATGCAATGAAACAATAGTCAGGATTATTCTAAATATGGATTTTTCTCATCTTTGGTAGCATTTCGGTATTTACAGCTTGAAATATTTAGAAACAGATGGTTATCTCAAATTTTTAAATGTAAGTATAGTTGTGGTACATCACTGGTCACTTTTCCCTGGGTTTGTTTCTTCTTCGCTTGTATACAGAAAATAGGTATTATAATAAAGGTGTATGGTTGAGAATTCTTTTTTCCAAATCTGTTTGCACTTTTTGCAAGTGATGCTGTATTAGTTGTTGTATACCTTAAGTTTTCTTTTTAGAGAGATGTTTCCCCTTTTAATTTTCCTGATGCCCTTTCCAGGAGTTGATAGATGATACAATTTTCATCTTGTTTTGCTCTGAATATTTTTAAGAAATGGGGAGACAGTTCTGAGAATTGAAGAGGCATTTGGGACATTTGGAGATGGTTAGAGACAATTGAGAATTGAAGAGTAAAAACAATAACCAGTTAGAGATGCATGGGAGCAAATGAAAATTACTCATTTCACTTAATCACTTATTGTCTTATATGTCAACTCCAGAAATCGGGAAATTATAGACATGGATTTTCTTTTTGCTTTTACGTGTTTCACGTGGAAACGAAACGGGGAGGAAAAATATTGGGGGGAGCTACAGAAAAAGAAAGGAGGGAAGTAAAAAATTTCTCAATCTGCTAAGTTATATGGGATTTTGAGGGGCAGTTTTAGCATATGAAACTTTAAAAAAAAATACACTACTAATTGGCTTTGAAACTGATTGTGTCTGTTTATATACTTTATGGGTTTTCCTTCTTGTACAGGAAATCATTCAAAGTCCAAATATTCCACAGGAATTACAGATACCTGAGGAGTACTTGTAATTATTTGTTTCTGGTAGTACCCACCCTGTGTTGGGTATTGAAGAATGTAAAGAAAGCACTATTACTGTTGTAATTGTTTTTCTGCTTCAAAGATGAAAAGGAGTGTGTGTGTGGGATAGTTACATTATGTGAGCAAACTATATGCTATATCTTAATAATTTGAAGTTTTGATGTTTTTTAAGATACAGAGCATCCCCATTTAGTTTCTATCTAGCAGGTATTAGATAACTGATTTTTTGTAGGTATCACTGTAGGAGTGGGCCTTCAGGAAGGATTTGAATGCCCAGAAAATAGTGACCTTGGGGACCAGCTCAGAAAGAGTTCCATGTGTAAGGAACCGCCTAGAAGCAAATTTAGACTGCTGCGGGAAAAGTGGACGAATGGTAAGTGAGGGTGGGGTGATAAACACAGGCAGAAGCACTTGTGTAGAACCTCAAAAGCAGAACAAATAATCTTGGTTGTGAGGCAGCTGATGAAAAGGGGGTCAGTGGAGGGATTTAGATAGTAAGCTGATGTGGCTGATGATTTCCTGATCTGTTGCTTTCTAGTAAAGATGTAATGCTTTACACTGCCAGAAAAATGGTGTGGTGAATCACTGTGTATTGGAGATGAGTTGGAGTAGATCACGCTCTGTGTGTGTGTGCGCCTGTGTTCGTTCCATCAGTCTTTCAGGAGTTAAACAAGTTCAGATTATGTGATTGTTTTGTTTGATCTTCAAAGACATTTTGTGCTTAGAACTTACTTGTATTTTTTAATTTGCTTCCTAACAGCCTTTTACTCCTGACTTTTTTTTTTTTTTTTTTTTTTTTACTGTTNGAGAATAGAGATTTAGAAACAAAGTACAGATATACAAAAGTAAGAGTAGAGACATGCATTGTACAAGTTGTTGTCAGGTTGGTTATGTGATACGCAATTCCTGTAGTCTGTGGGTAGATTCCCTCAACTTCAGTTGGTCTAAGGCTGATGCAACTGGCAGGAAGACCTTTCCTTTCCTTTATGCATTCTTCCCCACTGCTGTGAAAAATGTCCTAATGTTCTGTTCAGATTATCTGCACACATTTCGTACAACTATTTATATTAAAAAAAAGTTGAGTTTTACATATAGGGAGGCCATTAAAAAAAGCTTAAATGCGTGCTTTGAAAAAATTAATGCAGTTTATTGAATAATTTCATGCAATATGTTGGAAATTGTGAAAGCTTTTGGAGAGGGTTAGCTCTGAAAGCTATGTTATCAAGTAATTGCATTACTCTGAATTGTTGTTACTTATAACAGAGTAGTTCTGATGACTCTTTTGAAAAGGTATCAGTTTTAATTTGTATTATCACTGTGCTTTTGGACTTGGTCCATGACAAGGAGTCCTGCTGCTCTAGACTCTGTAGCAAGATTTTTACAGAGAAAAAGGATGGCACCTATCCTTTTTTTCAGCCTTTATCAGATGCTTCTATGATATGCGAGATAAATTTAAAAAAAAAAAAAAGACGGCCCAGTCATTTAATATTATGGTGAAGATTGCTGTTTTCCTTTGCTTGCCCATGAATATCTCATCGCCTAGTGGGAGTGTTTGTAAATAAGGCAGCAATTCCCAAACTGTTTTGCTTCCTGTCTGCCTTTCAGCCAGCTTGGTTCATTTGTGCTGTCTGCCCTCCAACTGCACTCTCTGTCATGGCATCCTAACCCAGGCGTGTGCTTTTACTTCTGCTCCTCATGCCTGGGGGTATCATTCACTTTCTTTGTCTGTTGTCTCTATTTCAGTGATTCCTAGTCTGTGTTTCAAAAACATTACGTTTAATGGCAGAGGCATAAAACCACCAGAGAATCCACTTTCTCTAACAAGTTGCAACAGTAGTGGCACTGTAGACAAAGTAACGCTGAGATGCACATACTAGTATGTATAGTGCCTGTGAACTGTTACAGACGTGTACAAGTTGAGGTTAGCACCACAAGCATGTGATTATTTTCTGATACAAACATGTCAGTACAAAACAAAGCATAAGCTCCCCTGACACCTCAGTGCTTCTAGGAGACTAAAAGGACACAAGTCTTAAATAACTTGCCATAGATAGGCTTTGTATAAAAGTTTTATTGTTCTTGTCTCAATATTAGGATAGCTATCTCTGTAAAATTCCTCTGGACATATGGCACTGTAGTTTTTACTGCTTTATATCTAGCTGAGATAACACCTTGTCCTTTGTATGCACATGTATACAGTGAACCTATGATTTAGTTTATGAAGCTGTGTTGAGGTGAAAAGTGCCTGCACTGCTGCAGTGCTGGGAGTTTAAATCAAGACTGGCTCTCTATATAAACCTTTTTTTCCCAGCATAAAAATAATTATAGTACATTTTGTAAAGCAGTGATAATAGCAAAATGAATGATTTCAATCCATGTTTTATTACGTCACCAGAAATCTTTAAATTGTTATTTTGAAAAATATGTCAACAAAAATCTGTTGTGATCTTACTTTAACCCATTCATTTTGGGGGCAATATATCCCATTACTGTAAAGGATCCTTTTTTATATTAAGAAGAGTTTCTGAGATGATCAGTGCTGATACTAAGTTCATAAAAGAGGTAGTATAGGATATTACAGTATTTGTTTACTGGTTAGTAAAATATTAGAGTGAAAATATCAGAAACACCATCTTTTCAGATAGTGCTAGTATTAGTATTCAGATAGTGCTTGTATTAGACAAGATGAGCATTAAACTAAAACCAACCGAAACCCACTGATTCTGTTGAAGCATGTGTGTTGAGTTCATCACAGTAGTACTCAAGCACTTAAGCTGTGATGAGATCCTTTGTTCCTGAAAAATGTCTTTCTAATAAGTAAGGCAAAAATGACTATCTGGTTTTTTTCCTCTTTGGTGCCTGCATCTGATGGGAATCCTACTTTCTGCTAAAATTCTGTGGGAGAAGAATTATATAAGAAGATATTTATTTTTAATTGCAGTTGTCACATTAAGCTGCAGTGTTACTCACCAAGCAAAAAATTATTAGATAATGTGTGTCTAAAAAGTAGAAAATGTCTTCTTAAGTTCTCAAGATGTTTTATTTAATTTCTTTCCAGAATTGCCAGGATGTAACTTCTGGCTTTAATATTGATGGAATTTCGAAATTTCTTCTTGATTTCACATATGTGCTTATATAACGTGTTAGCGTTTTTTTTCCCCACTGGATTCCTAGTTGTTCCCTTGCACATCCATCTTTTCTTCTCAGACCTGCCCAGTCAACCTTTCTACTTTTATAAGGAAGTTGTTGCTTCTCTCCCAGAAAGACCCTGTTGAAAATATATGCAACTTCAATGCATGGATAGTACTGTTACACAACAGAAAGGCATGTTCCTTTGATAAAAATAACCAATTCAAGGCTTTCCTAAAATTGTCTAAACTTACCTAAAGTTATAATCAATGCTTTAAAAGAGGAAAGACATAAACCTCAGAAGAAGTTTTTTATTTGTCATTCTAATAGCGCTGTGTGCAGATTTTTTGAAAGTGCATGCTTGCAATTGTTACATAGGAAAGATCTGGATAGACCAGTCAAATGCAGGGTCTGACGGAAATTAGTAAACACATGAGAATAAAAACTTTATAAGGACTAAGATCTTCTCTTTCCAGTTTAGACTTCTATTTTTTTTTAATGTCACACCGCTCATGTGGTGAAGCGTGCCCACTTCTGAAGACCTTCTCCTATGGATTGCTTATGAAAAATTACTTTTCTTTTTTCATACTCTCAACTACAGTGGTCTTCCAGAAGCAAGTGAGAATTTATGATTTACCAAACGTTTGGTGGAAGGAGGATAAAAGCCCTGTGCTTCTCATGGAGAAGGCCAGGTGCCAAATACAGTAAAACTGCGTTGGCTGTTTAGGTATTTGCTGAGCTTTCATCACTGTAACAGCTGAATGTCCTTTCTTTGAACAGAAATGGAGTACATAGTGAATGCTCTTTGGGTTCTATAGGCAATGCAGGAATTACTTTTTTTTTTCTTTGTACCTATGTAAGCTGCATCTTTTCTGTTAGTCTTAATTTTCTTGCTTGTTATTATAGGGAAGTTAGTTCAAGGAAGCTAGTGTTGAGTTTTCTTTTGAAGGCAATAGTTGTATTTACCACTTCTAGAGCATTCTGTTCTAAACATGAACTGCCAAGAAAACGGCCCTGTTGCCCCACTGAGCTTGCTTCTGATGGTTTTCTTTTGATTGCTCCTGCAGAATATGTTTTCTTGTCATCTTGGTCCCTGTGCTAGATGTGTGTTTCTAGACCACTTGGAAGAGGACAATAGAAAGCCTCTTAGTTGAAAGGCATCTTGAAATTGCTATGGTACCAGTAGAGTTGAGTGGTATGAAGGTGGATCAGCACTAGAGTACAGCAATTTGTAGTAATGGCACAAAGGAGGCTGATCGGTATGGCCAAACCATTGCACTTCAGTAGAGAGAGAGTCTTCATACAGCTAGATGAAAGAAAATGTGCTGGAGTAGCTTTTGCTATCTGGAGTGCCAGTTAGATATCAGTGTGCCAATAGAAAGCCTAAGTTGTAGCTTTGAGCAGCTTTAAGTGGTTTGGATAGGCTCGTGTAGCAAATACGAGCAGTAGAAAGGCAGCAGTGTCAAAAGATCAGCTTTGTCATTCCCAGCAGCGTCTTCAGCCTTCCTCAGCTCTGGGGTTGGTGCCCGAAGCCTGCTCCTGCTTGCAGCTTGAGCTGCCTGGCACTGAGGATCCTTCAGCCAGACTAGGAGCAGGGTACCTGGTGCTGTGTTTGTGCCCTAGCAAGGCTACCTGCACTGGCTCCAGTGCTTTGTTTGGATAATGGGTGACTGTGGCTGTACCAGCTGTCTGGAGTTATTGAAGGTCAGTTCTGGGGTTTCTTCCCACCGAGGGGGCTCTCCACATGCCTTGCTGCTGAATGTGGCAAAAATTGCAAGCTTTCACTTGCCTCTTTCCAGTTTTAAGGATTTTGTGCATTAACTGTGTGTGTCTAACAGAGAAATGAAGGTATGTGGGTTCTCATGTTGACTCTAGCATATTGAGGAGCAGTGGGAGAAGCAGAAAGAACTGGCTGTTTCTTAATTCTTCAACAGAGACTGAAGGATTTGTAAAGCTGATGGTGTAACCTGAGGGAGTCTCTTGCTACTTGTTAAAAATTGGATAGAATCTGGAGTTTCTGACAGAAGTATAAGATGAAATAGCAGATATACTGCTGAAATTATATAGTGTACCTTGAAATGACAGTTGTTCCTGGAAATTAAACAGTTTTTCTTGGTCTTCTACTGTCAAGATGTAGCATAAAAACTGCAGCAGTTTTTGATAATGGCTGAAGTGCAGGCAGAGAAAGCTATATTGGAAGTGCATTTTTAAAATAAATAAAAACCGTCGTGTGAACCCCGAATAATTTATGGACAAACTAGACTGACACTACTCATAATTAAACACAGATTTGGTATCTTTTAGTTTTCTTGTATGAATGAGTTGTAGTATTTTTCATGATGCCAGAAAATGATTGTGTTAAAACGCTAACCTTCACAGTGTGAGTTAGGGACTGACTGTAGCAGGTAGGATGAGACAGTAATTGGCGTTACTGCAGAAATTAATATTTTCCCTGATACAACAGTTCAATTATAAAATACTTTTCCCAGGCTTTTGAATGTAAATTTCCCAAATGAAGGCAAAAGAGGGACAGACGTTTAAAAGACAAAGCAAAAAAGGTTTGTCTTTTTTAGGGATGTAGCAAGAGGACTTGTGAAGTTTCTGTGTGGCTGCTCCCTATGAAGGAGGATCTAGGGCATGGATAGCGGAGGGAGTTTTATTTTTCTATTCTCTTAGCTAACTTTTAAAACTTGAAAAAAAAAATTCATGTTGCAATTCATTAGTAATTAGCATCTTTAAAGTTCCTTAGGTGTCTCCTTCAAACCTGCAGAGTATACAAATAATGTTCTAGATTTGAAAGCAATACTTTAAGAATCTTTTTCGCTTGCAAAGCTGATCCGCATTGCAATTGAAGTATTCGGTTTATTTGATCTCTCTCCACGTAGAGCTCTTCATTTGAGTGCTGTTGGTGTTACCCCTGGTTGGCTAGTTCGCAAAGCTCCAGTCTCAGGGAGTGCAGCTGGGCAGTGTTTCCATATGTCTGTAGTATGGATGCTGCTAGTCATTCTCCTCTTCCAGCCCTTCCTATGATTTCATCTGGCTGTACTTCTTTTGCTGTTTCTTGTGCCTACAGCATGGAAATGGCTCACCAGGTTACGTACTCTCTTTTGAAGGGAAAATTCCCATTCTGATAAAATTTGAGGGGTTATAATCTGCATTCTTTTAGTTCTGCCACAAAGTTGTATTTTATTTCCTTTGAGGATTAGGATCAGGAAGTTGTTTCCGGGTGTCACCGGCTGGCTGCGAGTCCTCCCAGAAGTTCAAGTTGGATAGTTTGGTACAGGATGTTCTTCTGAGTTGGATGTGTGCCTTCCTACCTTGGAGCTACCAATTACTCATGCTTTTGGCTTGCAGTGGCCTGGTCATACTGATTAGTGTCTTTATAATTTGCTGTGGGTGTTTTTGCGGAAGCTTAATTTGAACGGCAGCTTGTATACCATTGTAAACTCTTTTTTTTGTTATCAAAGTAATACCTGCTTGAGTGTTTTGTGTTAATTATGACTGCTTCTTGTTGTTCTCTGTAGTCTCATAGTATTGAATTTATTTATTTGTGGTTAAAGTACTGTGCTTGTATGTCAAGGCCCTTGTTTCTAGACAGGGGATTAATTTCTTCTTATATCCTTCACACTTACTTTCAGTCCAAAAGACTTTTTTGGCCATATTTCATAAAATTGTTGCCACTTTATGAAGTATGAGATAATAAAAATAGTCTTATACTCTTAAGGAAGCTTTTAAAATGTTTGTGCTTTCTGTGAAAGGACTTGAGATATTTTTGAATGTACATTTTCTGTATGTTACCCTTTAAAAGAACCAGTACATCCAGTTAAAAACTCTACTTGACAGATATATTTCCAAGATGTGTATGCAAGAATATAGGTTTTTCTTAAAATAAGCTTGCCTTCTAGGTTTTTTTAGTTGATTTATTTTCTTTGTGATATCATTACTTGCCTTGTTATTCTCGTTCCTAAAGTTCAAACTCCTCATGGTTTCTGTCAAAGCTTTTTACTTTTCTGCCTCTTTCTGCATTTGTGCTGTAACTTCATGCTGCATATGCTGTCATTTAGCAACCTCTTTCATAAAGTTTCTTTTTCATTCTGTGCACTAATATGTTTTTAGTTGTTTTGCTGAGAAGATAGGTTTGGAATAGAATTTTCCTATTCTGTCCCCCTGCCAAAAAAAAAATGTAAGAGAGATTAGCAAATAAACCCATGGTAAACCAAATTTTTTCTGAAACACTTCTCTTTTTTTCTTTTAGTTCCCGGAATAGATGGCGGTGGGTTAGCTGATGCTAGTCTCACAGATTCCTACTTTAGCACCAGCTTCATTGGCGTAAATGGATTTGGAAGTCCCGCTGAAACGAAGTATCCCATGATGCAGGTAATAGCAGTGAATTGTGTAGTGTTTCATTAGTTCTGGCTGGCATTACACCAAGAAGGGAAAGCTGTTCAAGAGGCAGGAAAAATGGAGCCTTCTGGTATGTGTCATCTTGTGGGATATACAGAGTGTATACTTGATTTAATCTTGCACATGGAAATGAAACAATATTGTTGCTTTAAAATTAGTTTGTTTTTGTTGGCACTTTTCTGAGCTGTTGCGTTGGGCTTTGCCACATATATTAACTCTGTGTTCCTAGATTTCTTTCTAGGCTCACAGCTTATTTTCATAGCCTTTTATGAAATATATAAAAATTAGATTTTGAAACATTTCAAAGATGAAAAGTCACTGAAGCAAAATGTGAACTGTCAAACCTGTAAATTACTAGGCAAAAATTTCAGAATTTGTAAATTCAGTCTCTGGTGGCATTCAGTGATGTTGAATTAACATATAAATCTTCTGAAATGTTTTCTTGTATTTATGGTGTTCTGTAGATGTTGGCATAGGAACTCCCATGACGTGGAATTTATTGTGTAGGTACTATTATGCAAAATTAACAGCAAAAGGCTGTCATATTTAAAACCTAAATGAGTATCTATTGAATTAGCACATGAAGTACTATAATAACTCCCTCAGACTGTTATGCTTTTTAAAAGCTGAAAAGAAGATGGTCCCTCCCTCTATTCAAAGGTTTAACAAACCAGTTTCTGGTAAATGAAAGAGAGCACAAGTCAAAGAGTTCGCACTGAGTCCTGACAACAACTCTCTTCTTTTATATCAAGGAAACTCTCCTTATGAGCTTACTTTGATCTCAATTGTGGCTGTATTATGGATTGAAAAATAACTCAGCAAAAGGTGGGAAATAATTAGGTGTGTTCCCTTTTTTCTTTTCTTTTTTTACTGCATGTTTTCAAGAAGGCTGGATTTTTTCATTCAACAGAATTGCAAAACTATGAAAATGTTTATTACTGACAGTGATGCATGATTTAAAAAGAAAAATTTTAACCTCTGATCCTGAAGTGTACTATTGAAGCTGGAAGTTACAAATTTTGGTATCACTGAGATCATATAATTTTATCCTTTTAGCACAAAGTCATGTTTTGTATCCTTAAACTGTATTCTACAGCAACACTGGTGTCTTTCTAAACACAAATTTTTAATTATAACTGTTTCTTCTGGAAAGACAATAAGGCATGCATCTAACATGAATGTTTATAGGGTTTTTAAATACTTTACTAATGCCTGTGAGATTACAGTCAAGGCATTGTGCTTCTCTTTGAGAAAAGAGAAGAAATTGATGTGCCTCTTACCTGTTGGAGGCTAAGGAAAATTACTTCTGAAGAAGGATTTCATTACTGTTGAGAAAGTGCTTACAGGCATTAAACTACAGTTTAAAAAGCATTCTTATATTGGTTTTTTTTTTTCCTTTGAATAATGTAATTTAAGTTCTTGTTTGCATAGGTAAAGCTGGTAACGCTGTCTGTTTTGATTTTGTGTCAGCTTCTAAATTAAGTCCATACTGACAAAGTTTAGCCACTTGGAATGTGGTTTTCCATGTCATTCAGCCCTTTGGAGAGCCAGGCGAGGGAAAAATAGCGACTTTTACTTTAAATAATACTAATGCTTTATGGTTTGGAACGGAGACTTTAAATCTGATAGATTGGTGGTTGTGTCAAGGATATACCTTTTGCGCTCTCTCTGAAAATTTCCCTAGATTTTGTCACTTGATTAAACCTTTGCAAAACTGGTTTATATAGATGCACTGGAGACTTCCTAGATGTTAGATGATTTTCTAAAGATATAGTCTGCATTGGCATGTTCCAGCTTGAGTACATTCTTGCAGTTACAACTCTGGCCTACTCTAGGCCTTGCCTGAACTCTGACCAGGAATGCTGATCTGCTTCGTTTCCCTCTTTCCTTTTCTTCCACTTCAGACCAAAGCAGCATGGGAGTGGATCTGTATTTTAATGAAGAGGAGAGCTGCATCTGTGTTAATTGGAGCAGAGGGGTGTATGAGGGAAAAGAGAGTTATGCTTTGTGCTTAGAGAAACTGAGCTGAAGATAAGTGAATAAGGAACTAGAAAAGACTGAGCAAAGGGACTGAAGCCGAGAGGAGATGTTGGTGAGACACTCACAGAATGGGGACTGGAATTGCACAAGTAAAAAACACAGAAATTGGGACAAAGAAACAAGTTGGCATAATGCAAAGTTGGGGTAAAGTAGGGTGGAGAGAACAAATCTATGTGCCTATTTCTCGCCAGGTCCTTGAATCAAACTAAAGATACTGAAAATTTAGTGTTCTGCCATCAATGAAACATCAGAAGTCTTCTGTAAAATATCTCGTTAGCCTCTCAGTTTTGCTTTTGCAGATGAAAACATCAGTTCCATCTATGAGTTACTTAGCCACCTCTGGTGGATCTGTGCAGTTCACAAATAGATGCATCAGTGATGCAACATGAGGAAACTTTTTCAGCTTGGTTTTTAAAACAGGGAAATTGCACAAACGTGCAAATAAACACACTGCTAGAAAAACGCTAGTAAGATACAGTTAGATATTAAGAAATGTTAAGTTTAGGTTGCCAGTGCAGCCTTGAGGTTGTATATTGAGATGTGTTCCTCGTAACATGGTATAATTTTTTCAGTGGGAAAATTATAAGTGGGACTTATTCAGGACACAAGATGCGTGGTGCACGTGTTATGAGCATCCATTTGATAGTCGATTAAGTGTTCATATTACGGTTCCATGCTTTACTCCTGCATGCTGTTTGCATCCTTCTCGTGAAGACTGTTAGTTGGCAGTGCGCTTTCCTGTGCAGGTTACGATTATTGCATCCAACTTCATGGAATGCTTTCCTTGTGAAAGAAGAAAGTAGTCTACATTTTATAGAGGCATGGGAAGAAAAAGGATGGTAATTAAACAAACTCACTCCCCCCGCCCCCCCCGCAACAGTGCTGGCAAACTAGAGACCCCAGAGTTTTTGAAACTAACCTGTACAGCTGGGACGTGAGGAATGGAGTTAATGACCACATATAGAAAGCTTGGTTCAGTTTCTTAACTGGCCTCAATCTAGCAAAGATAGTAATAGTCAGTCTCTTCTGGGTAATGCTCGTTTTCTTTTACCATGAGATAATCTTTCTGCAGTCCATACTTTATTCACTAGATACCTTCCAACATAATCATCAGGGATTCAGTAGACTTTGACTATTCCTAATTAATCTCCAGAATGTATTTGTAATGTGCAGTAAATGAAACTGAGGTTTGTTGAAAAGAGTATGTGATTGTGTATATTGGGATTGCTATAACACATATGCAATGGAGCCAAATTGCCTCAAGCAAAGCTATATCGAAATTTTGCAATCATCATGTTTTTGTGTGCAGTGCATGATTTGTGTTACAGTGTTAAGTCAGCGGCAAAAGGAAAGTAAAAGTGGATTGTATCATGGTGAATTGGGGAGGGCATATACTTCTATGATCATAAGTGATGTAGGTGACTAGTGGTCAACATTTCTGCACAACGGATATTTCTGACTGAGATTTCATTTGTATGTGTTGAAGAATATTTTGCGAGATCTAGAACATCTCATTGGGGTTAAATTAGCGGTGAAGACGCAATTAACGGCAATGCTCAGTTTGCAGTGGAAAAAAAAGAGTAAAGGACCTTGGAACAGTTTGGAAGAGGCAGGATTTTTTGAAGTGGCCGTGGCTCTAATTCTTCTTTTTCCTTCCTTTCTGAAAAATTTCTCTTTGCCTCATCCTTCCAGTCCTCTTACCTCAAAGGTCTTTGCTGTTAGTCAGTCTTTCATTGCCCCCCATTGGCCTCTTCTGTTGTTACTAACTAGTTTCCTATTGATTAATAGTCTCCTGTCCTCATTGGTTTGCATTTTCCTGTAATACAGTTTTGTTTCATGTGTCTTTTCTTCCCTGCATCTGCATGTGCTTGCATATACTACATAGCAGTATTGGCTTCCAGCTTATCAAAGCGTTTTCTGTTTTCCCCTTCTCTAACTAATGACAGAGCAGGCCTGCACAACACATGGCCCACAGGCTGCATGCTGTCCTCGAAGCTGTTCTTTTTCTTTTCGCCATAGCAGCAGCCAAAAGACAGTCAGAGGTGTGGTTCAAGCAGCAGCTCATTGCTTTTGGCTTTCCCAGCAGAGAGGAGGCAGGAGCTGGCTGGCCGGGATGCCTCTGATGCTTGGCTGTTTGCTCAGTCACTCTGCGTGTGCCACTTGGCTAGCTGGTATCTGTGTTCCTCTGGCACTAGTGCTGCCCCCTGACTAACTCGTGGCTTGATCAGAAATACAGATGGTGCCGGAAGGAGCTTTAGCAGTATTATGTTGGGATGGTAAAAGGATACATGAATCATCTGGGGGAATTTATAGCAGGATGAGGCAGAGGAGTACCTTGATGTTAAAACTTCTAATATCACAGTAGAACTGAGCAATTTGGTTGTAAGAGCATAAAACAATAGAGGGTGTCTTTATGTGTGTTACTTCACAGAAATCCAGTTTTCCTTGTTTTGATAGGATGAGATTTATAACTACATGGCTTCCATTGGACTGCAGGTCGTATATTAAGAATCACAACTTTTCAGTGAATTACTCCAATCAAAATAAAAAGGACCTAACAGTCTTCAGTATTAAAGTTGGCAAGGCCAAGCAATGGAGAAGAATTGGTCTTGCTTGCTTTCACCTTGCTAATATTGGTATACTAAGTGTTCTTCAAAAGCCTGAGAAGTAGAGACCATGCTCACTTCAAAGTCTTGCAGCTGAATAAACACAAAGACCTTTGTTTCCATTGCTGCATCTGCCAAGAGTTGAGTAACAAAACTCTTCTTATAGCACAGAAGCTTGTAAATGTCTTCAATTTTTAACTGTTGAGAACTGAGTGGAACTACAGACGTGCTATTTTAAATATAAAATTATGCAGTTGTTTACATAATGCTTTCTGAAGAAATCCAGTTGCTTTAGTTCAGTTATGAGTGGGGCATGTTGTAGATTGTGCCAAATAGGCTAACTGTCAAGGACAAGTTTTGGATTGTTTAGAAAAGAAATTAAAAGGTATCACCTTTGTAGGTCACAGAATCTGACAACTAAACAATGATTTGTTTGGTTGTGACAATCTCATTCTTTTGCAGGATGACTTTTTTTATAGTCCAATTAACATTACTCTAAAAATTACAAAGAAATATTCTGAAATATAGTTCCAGTAGGACAGTATTAAGATGAAGGGAATAGCTTGTGACATACTACAAAATATTTTGAGATAACATACTTAGCACAGGCATGAACCTGAGGAAAGTGCTTATTTTCTGAGGGTTAGGGTGAGGAATATGGAGACAGAGGGGAAATTTCAATGCCATCCCTTACGTACTTTGGGGAAAAGAAATGGTAGAGAAGAAAGCAAAAACTCTCATTTAAGATAAGTGATAAGTCTGGAGAAGAGGAGGCTGAGGGGAGACCTTATCGCTCTCTACAACTACCTGAAAGGAGGTTGTAGTGAAGCAGGTGTTGGACTCTTCTCCCAAGTAACTAGTGATAGGACAAGAGGAAATGGCCTCAAGTTGCGTCAGGGGAGGTTTAGATTGGATATCAGGAAAAATGTCTTTACCAAAAGAGTGGTTAAACATTGGAACAGGCTGCCCAGAGAGGTGGTAGAGTCATCATCCCTCGAGGCGTTCAAAAAAGGTATAGATGTGGCACTCCAGGGCCTGGTTTAGGAGGCATGGTGGTGTTGGGTTGACGGTTGGACTTGATCTTAGAGGTCTTTTCCAACCCTAATGATTCTATGATTCTATGATAAGTCTTGTAACATAAGCTATGTAAAATTAGATCTAATTGTGTGCAACCAAGCTTTATTCATCCTCTATCTTGATGAGAATTTTCTAACTATATACTTTAGTGGAGGGAGATGAAAACAAAGCAAACTTGTCTTAAGTGCAGCTATAATTTTGGGTTTTGCTACTGAACGTTGAAGGATGGAGGCAAGGTGATGTATCCTTTTAGAAGGTGGAAATATTTCTTGTAACACTTCTCTTGCTAGCACACTGCACCAAGGAAGTATTGAAAAGGTGAATGATGTCCTGGGCTGTATTAGGTAAAGCATTGCTAACAGGTCAAGGGAGGTGATCCTTCCCCTCTGCTCAGCACTGGTGAAGTCACACCTGGAGCGCTGAGCTTCTCAGTACATGAGACACATGGGCATACTGGAGAGAGTCCAGCAAAGGGCCATGAAGATGATGAGGGGGCAGGAGCATCTCTCCTGTGAGGAAAGGCTGAGAGAGCTGGGGCTGTTCAGCTTGGAGAAGAGAAGGCTCAGGGAATCTCATCCATGTACATAAGTACCCGAAGGGAGGGTGCAAAGAGGACGGAGTCAGGCTTTCTTCAGTGGTGACCAGTGACAGGACCAGAGGCAATGGGCACAAACTGAAACACAAGAGGTTCCCTCTGAACATCAGGAAACACTCTTTCACCATGAGGGTGACAAAGCACTGGCACAGGTTGCCCAGGGAAGTGGTGGAGTCTCTATCCTTGGAGATGTTCAAAAGCCATCTGAACGTGGTCCTGGGCAACCAGCTGTAGGTGGCCCTCCTTGAGCAGGAGGGCTGGACCAATTGGCCTCCAAAGGTCCCTTCCCACCTCAACCGCTCTGTGAGTCTGTGAAAAGTATCTGATCCTCAAAACTATTATTAAAATAACAACGTAATATGGAAATTATTTTTACAGCGATGCTGTTGATCTGCTATCAGTGTTGTCTTAAAGTCTGTGTGAAAATAATACTTTTTCTAAAAGACCTTAACTTGCAGCAGTTCTGAATAGGAAACTTTAGTATGCAATAGGCTATCTTACATCTAGGTAAGATAATGATTCACTTTGACAAAAGTTTCCTTTTTGACACAGTACCTTTTCATACAGTCTTTTCCTAAGAGGAGATGAGTTACTTTGATTTATCCTGGTGCTCGAAGAAAGAGTAAAAACTTCTGAATGAGCATATTCCCTTCCTGTAACTTAATTGCTTGAATTTTCACAGTATTAACACAGTATTCTGAAAAACTTTATTTCTCAATTTTTCTGTGATATTAAAGAGCATGTATTCTGTTACTGGTGGAAGGTTCAACGGTGGAAGGTTCAACAGTGGAAGAACTTTAAGCTGAAGCCTCAGGTTAAATCCTTGGACAGGGATGAATGTGACAGTTTTGTTCTGCAGTAGCTTTCTTTTGAGATGTGAACAGAAACAACTTTTTAATTCCTGTAAAGGGAGAGGGGCAGGATGTATGCCAGTCAGCCTAGTTGAATTTTAACTAGTGCTTAAAGAACCTCAATAAATCATAGCAATAGGCAGGCAAAGAAAAGGAGTTTATATGGAACTGAGTGACACTGGTGTGGCGCTTGGTTATGACAAAGTTGTCTTTCTGTGTTAACTTCCATATAGTGAAAGTCATGATGTACTAAAAAAAGTCTGAAGCTCTCATATGTGTGTGCTTGCCTTGCCTGGCAGGCTTAATAGGAATGAATAGTTCATTTTCTTCTCCTGTTAATGGTTGCTCTTACCTTTCTGGAGCTTTCATCTTTTGGGCTTGAGGTTCTTGTGACTGCATTCTTCTTGAAATTGAATTTGTATGAAAAATAGTTCAACACCATTAGAAGAGATTGAGAAGTGTTAGTTAAAATCAAAACTGCCTTCTGGAAAACACAAATAACAAATAGTACTTGGGTTTTCTTTTCTTTTTTTCTTTCAAGACATTTTCAGCCTGATGGTAAAAATCAGATACGGGAACAACCTTCATTAAGGCTAAATGCTTTTGGGTGTGGTAGAAATTTTAATATTAAAACAGTTTAAAATTCGTTTGCTGATTACATGCAGGACTTCTATGAATAATGTTAAGGTAAGAAGCTTGTGCGTATGTAATAAAAGTGAGCAAAATGAAAAATTCATGAAAGCGAGTGGTGAAGTGGAGGTTTTTAGCCTCATTCAAGGTACAGCTTACAAGCAGTTGTTAAGAGCTGCCCAAGACCAGTTGAGAACCAGAGAGAAGCTTTGGTTTCTCAGAATCCTGGTTCACGTAAAATATGTTTGCACCTTGAACAAGACTTGACTTTGTAAAAAGCACAGTTGATGTTCATAGGCTTTGTTTGCACACTGCTTTCAGAATCCTGAACAATGCGTTCTATTGCAATCCGTTGTCTCCCTTGTGTGTACTATATGTTTTTAGTGATCATATTGGCACTGATTTTCATCGTTGCAGTCACCTATTCACATTGCAAGTCTGTCGATTGAATGTTTAACTCCTGTACTTGAAGAGGTAGACTATTGATGGCACAAAAGTCCTTGGTTCCAAGTTTAAGCCATATGCTTAACCATCTTTGATACCAACCCAGATGTCAATATTGTATTTATCCCCATTCCAGCGGACCATTACCTTTTGCATTAAAATTATTATGAAAATCTGAGTGTTATAGACATTAACACTATTTTTATCTATGCCTGGACAAATTTTGTGCAAATCTGGAGGGTTCCCTTTAGGAAATGTCTTCCTAAACCACTTCCTCTTATAAGGATCAGTGTGGATGTATCAAATGCCAAGAAAAGGTGCATAATAGGGATGCTTTTTAAATATTTGTGAAAAACTATTTAACTTCTTATTGCTTAGTCAGGAAGGGAATATGATGTATGAATAGTTGAGCTACTATAATCCAGAAATTAATTATTTTGATGTATTCTTATTTCGATGACGGTGAGCAGAAGGATGAGCATTCCTGAACTTGGGCAAGATTGTTAACTTAATGTGCGTCTCCCAAAGTGTTACCTCGTTTTGTAGAAATAAGTAAACTGTTTCACTAGAGGCATCCCTTTTGTGTAAAGAATTGTTGATCACTAATCCTTTTGTGAGAGCTACATTGTGTCAGTTCAGTATATTTAGGAACATGAGACACGTGGCATCAAAATAAGGAAAGAACATATAGCAAACAGCTTTCTTCATTTAAGTCTTGGGAAAGCTGGATGTTTACATAGTATTTGCATGTGTACCTATAGTACACATATTGTCCTAGGACATCTGCACGTGCTATAGTTCTGCTTCATATAGTACTACGTACTTGTCCTGAGTGAAGAGTTGTATCAGAGAAGCCTGAATGATTGTAGAAAGCTTGCAGTAGCAAGGGAGCACAGGTAATGGAAATAATACATGGGGGAATAAAGCATTGAGGGATGTTGTTGAGAGGGTAATGTTTGAAGATACCTGCTGAAGTACCTAAATTTTACCAAAACTTTCTTCAAGTTACTTTTATAATAGTGCAGGCTATTTTTTTTTTTTTTACAACTTGCTTTCCACATAAAAACTACTTTACACATTCTATTCATTCTTTTAGATACAAGTATTAAAAGCTGCAGCTTCTGGTAAAGCCAGTGGTAGTATGAGAACTGCAAATGTTGAGAGTAGGTTTACAGTTCTACCATATGGGATAACACTCCAGCCTCTGTTGATTCTCCTTTGTTCTTCCCAAATTTAGTCCAGAATATTGATCTTTCTGATCAAGAATTAGATGAAATGGCATTGAAATATAATGTAGTAAGCTTCTTGCCCTCTGTTGTGGTTTGACCCCAGCTGGCAACTAAGCACCACACAGCTGCTTGCTCACTCCCCCCTGGTGGGATGGGGGGGGGAATTGAAAGGATAAAAGTGAGAAAACTTGTGGGTTGAGAGAAAGAAAGTTTAATAGGTAAAGCAAGAGCTGTGCACACAAGCAAAGCAAACCAAGGAGTTCGTTCACAGCTTCCCATCAGCAGGCAGGTGTTCAGCCATCTCCAGGAAAGTAGGGCTCCATCACACGTAATGGTTACTTGGGAAGACAAACACCATCAGTCCAAACATCCCCTCCTTCCTCCTTCTTCCCCCAGCTTTATATGCTGAGCATGACGTCATATGGTGTGGAATATCCCTTTGGTCAGTTGGGGTCAGCTGTCCCAGCTGTGTCCCCTCCCAACTCCTTGTGCACCCCCAGCCTACTGGCTGGTGGGGGTGGGGTGAGAAGCAGAAAAGGGCTTGACTCTGTGTAAGCACTGCTCAGCAGTATCTAAAAGATCCCTGTGTTATCCACACTGTTTCCAGCACAAATCCAAAACACAGCCCCATACTAGCTACTATGAAGAAAATTAACTCCATCCCAGCCAAAACCAGCACAGCCTCTGCCACCAGCGTTGAGATTGGCTGTGGAAAAATGTAAGTGTAAAGAGCAACTCCAGTGACCAGTTTTGAGTCTTAGTCTGTGTCTAGACTACTAAATTAAACACGCCTGGAAACTTTCCTTGATGCTTAGGGCCAGCTGGCACAAAATGGCCTGTTTGTGCTGGTGTACGCTCACCCGGTAAAGCAGAGGCTGCATGCAAACTGTCTATTTCAAGGGATCTCAAATCTTTTCACTGCTGAATAGTGCCTGGAAATTGGCTGGGAGAGTCCTGGTTGATGTGGGCCAAAAGCATGCCAGGGAATATTTTAACAAATTACTGGTAGTCTCTCTTAGTGATGGAGAACACTTCCTGACCTTAGCTTGCTTTTCTTCTCGCACTTTTTCTTCCTCTTGGGAGACAGGAAGGAAGTGGTCAAAGAAAATAACAAGCAGGAGTAAGAAGAGACACTTTTAAACTTCTGTATCAAAGCAGTGGTAGCTCTTAGAGCAGCACTGCCTCATTTAGTCAAGTTTATTGCTAGCCCATATCTCTAGAGGAATGTAGCAGAAGCAGGTGGAGCCTAGGAGGAACTGACAGGGTTTCAGATGTCCTGCTGGCTTACAAGGATTGCGTGATTTTGCTGAAAGGTCCCAAAAGGTTCATTTGTTTTTAAAAAGAATCTATCAAATGCTATACTAATTTGAGTATTTTTCATTGGAAAACTTTCATGTTGTGTTGATAGTATGTAATAAAGGGAGGAGTTGTTTCAGGAGTACAGTGTGAAAGAATGTTTAAAGGAGATATGTAATTGGCTTATCTAACATTTTGATGATGTACAGGAAGAGAACCATAGGTTTGGTCAACCCTCTCAAGTTAGAAGAAATTAACGAAGATAGTGTTTTGTTTTAATATACAGTTGGTTTTGGTTTGCATTGCTCTCCTGTGAAATGCTTTATTTTACTAAACATTTTTGTCAACTACAAACCACTGTCTGCTTAGAGTTTTTATTAAGTGGGGAATGAGCACAGGTTTCATAGTCTCTTAAAGCATTCTAAATATCATCCCCAATGTTCTCACTTAGTCTTTTACAGCTTTATTTTACAGGTACAGTTTTGTCTTTTATTTTTGCAGAGGATGACAAATAGCAGCAGCTCCCCAAGCCTTCTCAATGACAGTGCCAAGCAGTACGCAGGCCATGGTAAGTACTTTTAAAGTAATATGTATAAAAGTAAGTTTGGAAATTTAAGAGATTCACTTTAGTAAAAATGAGACTTAAGGGAGGTTTTTTCCTCCTCTGATTTGATTTGAGATGCAGTAGAACTTTATTTTTTAACAGTAATGTATTGTGTGAGTAGTTGTAATCCAAAGCTGAAGTGCTACTGAACTCAAAATTTTCAGCCTTCTCTTTGCTCCAGTGGGGGGGAGGGGGAAAAAAAACCAACCCAAAAACCCCAAACAAAAACAAAACCAAAAAACCCCCAAAAATAAAAAAAAAACCCAACCAAAAAAACCCCATTATTGGTCTTGTCGCTTCAAGTGAAATGCTAGTTTGGATACCCACTGTAAAGCACTGATAGCTTAAATAAGCATTTATGTTGCTCCACAGTAGTATCCCTTTTTATTGTGCTTTAAGTAAGTTATTGTGTGGAGCGAATGTACAGGTTTTTATTCTTAAATTTAGGCTGTACAGTTTTTGTGAAATGTGTCATATAACTGATGATTTTTAATAGATATTAAGTTGTAAGTAGTATTTTACATCTTATTTTTTTTCCCTGTTATTGGGAACATGGTTTTCAACCAAACAAAATGTCTCCATAGTGCAGGCCAACATGCTAAATTACTGTGGAGGGTATGTTGAACTTCTGTAATGTACTTTTCAGAATCACTTTCCAAATTGTAACAGGCACTGCAGATTATTTCAGCTATAGCTGTCAAACTAACTTCTTTAAAGAGGATACTACTTCCTTATGGCAAGGACATAAGTTTAAAATATATTTCTGCTCTGAAAATTGCTGTTTAAATGATGTTCTAGAAATCCATTTGCATATCTGACCCTGCAGCTAGTCTACTTACTAGAGTTATAATTTTTTAAGCATGGTAGTAACTACTATAAAAGTAACTTGCTGAAAAGTTGAAATTTGGGGTTTTTGTGGGTTGGTTTTTTTTTTTTTTTCCTGGTTCATTTCGGTAGGTTTGTGATTAATTCTGCTTCTTTTGTCCCACCAAACAATTAGCTATTCAAGGCAGTGGAGGTCTCCAGTTTTAAATGCAGTCAGAGTTTGACTGTGACAGGCCAAATAGGGATGGTGATGCATGTGAAGGAGAGAAACCAGACTGACTTTTGGAAACCAGTTTAAATTCTGCTGTGTCTGAGGTCCTTTTCATCCCCCCCTGCCCCAAGCTGTGCTTCACTTGTAGAATTACGCCTTTAAGGAGTATTGATTAATGTTGAAGAAAGTGTTTCATCAAAACCCCAATGTTTACAGCTGGCAGTAATCTGCTAGTTTGACAGCTCTGCCCATGCAGTTTGGAGTTTTAAGTTGCATCTGTGATTGTTATTCAGTTTTTGGTGCTTCAACTCTGGAAGGCATGCATAGGGATGAAGAAAAAGCAATAAAAAGCTACTAATAGAATGTAGACTTTTGATACCTTTAGTTCTGATTTAAATTTATGCGGAACAGTGATGGGACAAATGAGATCTACATCATTATGTGTAAGACTGTGTTATATAGAAGATTACTAATTTCAGGTAACTAGAGAGGGGAAGGCTTTGAAATGTTAGATGGATATTAAATAATGTCAACAGCAATTAAACTTACTAACTTTTGCTAATGAGCCCCACTTCAATTGAGCAGTTGCACAGAATCTAACAAATGCTGTGTTTTTTAGCAATGTGGTTGCTAAACTTAGTTTTATCAAAAGGATTTTTCCATACAGAAATGTTAAAAAAAGTAAAATTTATTTTTAATATTAGAGGTATATAACATGTTGTTTTACATTCTTTTTACAGATCCACTAACTTCACCAAATTCATCCTTGTTTAATGACTTTGCTGCCCTCAGCGTGTCTCAAAGGAGGAAGGTAGGCAGGCAACAACTAAATCTTAAGTAGCATGTTTGTATATGAGTTGAAAGGGAAGAAGAGCTGGAGTAACTTGAAATGCTATGTGAAATAAGGATGATTCTTCTAATGTTACTAGATTTATTTTACTATGTCACTACTGATGTAAATAAGATCTTACTACTTCATTTTTGCTACACCAGATCGGACTGCTGCTGCTATTAAGAAATATTCCAAGCACTTGTAAACTAAGTTTATGAGAATGCTTTGAATATGAAAATTAGGACATAGCCCACTGAATTTGAAAACAAATGATTTTTATTGTACTGAGGCACAAGGCAAGTCACCTTCAGGCCTTCATGGCAACAAGTTCTGAATACATTAAGAATCATTCTCCCGTTTATTTATACATGATGTGAAAGTAATTCTTACAGTTTAAAATGCATTTAGTTTGAAAGACACTCTATAATATTATTGGGAACCTAGGGTTTGGGAATTTTCCCCCTCTAATCTGTATTGAGAAATTTTTTTTTTTTGCTGAGAGCTAGAAAGCGTCTTCAGATACCTTTGACCTGCACCAACACAGGTTGTGGTGTTTTCCTGTTATACACTTACAAATGCAGTGGTTAGAATAAGTGACAAAAGTCTGGTTACACCAGAGTTCCTTCTCATTTGTGTGAACTGTGGCTTATTAAAAAAAAAAAAAGACACCTTGTCCCAACCAGTTATCAGATTTTACTTTCACTGATGACTTTCATGTTTTACTATTCTTCTTACTAGCCACATGATCCTGAACTTTCCTGTAGTCAATAATGCATTGTCTTGAAAGCATGCTACATCAGCATGCTTGTGACTTTTCACAGAGCTTCGTTTGTGTGTTGGCAGTTAGGAGTTCTGTTTCATTCCTGCAGGTGAAGATTGGGCTTAAAGATAATTACCATAGTTGGCCCATCAGACTAATGTTCCTTGAAATGAAATGCTGTTGTAGAATGTTAACTTCCTAATATTGTGACGTATCGAAACTACATGGAATCTCTGAATTGCCCTTTTCCTTAATGCCAGTATAGTGCACCAGAAGTTGGATGTAAACAACTATAAATTTATTGTTGATCCACTTCCTGAGGATAGTAAGAATGAAAATGAGAATACATACCTCTTTAACTCAGTCTGCAAGCGCTATATATATGCGCGAAGTGTGAGTGTGTGCATATATATATATATATAAATCACATACACAAAAGAAAATGCACTATCATACAGAAGTATTACCAGAGGGACCACTGCCTCTAATATTAAAAATTACTTCAAAGTTTATTAAAACAGTAGAAAATGGAAACAAACAGGTTAATGTTTGAGTGTAACGCTCAAATAACTCAAAGCTCAAATGCTGGTGTAGAGTCTTCTGACTTGATCCCTTTTTTTCCCCAAGAAAAAAATCAGCAAATTAAGCCACTTGCTGCTAAAATAGTGTCAACAGAAAGATTTATCTGTGAAACTGATTGACTTGGATTTTTTCCAATTAATATTTTAGACATAACTGGCATTAATTGAAAGAGGTTTGTGTTTTGCTTTGCATGTTAATAATTTGTTGTTTATTATGACTGCTGTTGTGTAATGTATGTTTTGTATAAAAGGTTGTTAAATAATACTAGTAATGGGGAAGTTTTAATCTAATATTACTTGAGCTGTCTAAAATCTAGGCAGCCAGGCTCCCTCTATAGTCAGTAGAGAGAGAGATGAGCAGCTTAAAGGAACATTCAGCTCACATTGAGAAAAGTATTTTGGAAAAGACTAGATGGACTTTAAAAGGCTGCTTTAAGTGGATAAAAATTGATGGCTAAAGTTACGAGAAATTAATCATGCTTTAGTGACTGACTGACTTTTACTACCAGACAATACAATGCAAATAGTTCTGGATGTAGTTTCTTAATATTTTTAGTATTTTTTGAGTACAATATTCAAATTGTATTAAGTGATTTCCTCAAAAGCACTAAATGTTTGAGTGCCAGGTATTTAAAAACTTGTGTGATATCCCCCCCCCCCTCCCCGCCCCCAGTAACTGGGGTTTATTTAGAGCTTGAGCAATGTGATTTATCAGGCCAGTGCTTGACACCTGCTGTAACACAAGACAGATAGCCTTCTAGAAGTGCGTGCTTCTGTTCATTGACTCTAAAGGGAGCCTTGGTGACTAGCTCAAATGTAGAAGTTTACAGTATCTACTATTTGAAAAAAAACTTTCCATTTTCTTGCTGAGAGCCCAGGGCTAAGGTTTTGTTTGTTCTGAACTAGCTGGCAAAACCAGCATTTCCTTCGTTTATCACTGACTTGGAGGACAGATATAATACAGTCTTGGTAAGTGAATAAAGAGCAATTGCTTTCCTTTACAAATTAGAATGGTGATATTTTAAATATTTATAACTATTAAGTTATTTGCAACTATGTAAAAACTGCATGTTTGAGTTGTGTAAAACCGTGAATAGTTTCTGTAAAAGCATGTAATATGTAGCTGTGTTAAGCAAGGAAGTTAAGTTTATTAATCTTTATTGTCTCTGGATATTGCTGATCACGTTATCCTGGCAGCCCTTTAACAATGGGCAAGCCATATGGACATAAATATTTTATATCAATAAAATATTAAAGATAAGACTTGATCGTAATTCTGAATATCCTTGCTTTTTAATTAGACAGCTTTTTTGAAACTAGTTAGTGTGACTGGGCTATTCAAGTTGCTTATGATTATTTTGATGTTTAAAGACATTCTACTTTTTTTTTTTTAAAAAAAGTAAACANAAATCAAAGGAGCTAAGTATTTCTGTAGATGGAGCCTTGGTGGAGGTTCTGTCAACTGTAAAACCTTCTGGATTTACTGTCCGGTTGTTGTAACTCCACATGCAGTAAGACAAGCAACCTTAAAGTGAATTTCCTATAAGAGATTTTCAGGTAAGTATTAATCTACAATACACAAATAGGATTTGTGAAGCATGGAACAAAAGCTAGAGCTAGTAATAGATTAACCCTTTTTCCTGAGAATTATGATGTCACACTTATTTTCTTCAAATACATGTTATCCTTGTTAAAAATAGGGTGGCCTTCTGAACTTGAACTTCTTGAGTGTTTTTCCTAAGTTGACTTTAGTCATTACCTGGAAAAATGCNAGTTGACTTTAGTCATTACCTGGAAAAATGCTCATCTCTAAACCCTGAAATGATCTGGCTGGAAAACTCCTGGCATTCATTTTGGTGGTTCTGGTAAACAGTTCATAAAAACATGTGCAACATAACTGATCAGAATCTGTTGCTAAGGGAATGACAGCGTAGTGCACTAAAAAGAAAATCTATGATGAACTTTGTTTAAATTTATTCTGAGACTGTTGCCACCAATCCAGGCTAAAGGGTTCCCCTACTTGTCACTGGTCAGCCTTACAGGTTAGTGAAAAGCATTGCTTTTACATTTTATTTTGGTTTTTTTCGTACCTTCAATCCTCATGAAAACTGAACTCTTCTGAAAAGTTCCTAACATTGGTTTATTTCCATTTCATTTTTTTAATTGTTCAGTTATACCTAGCGGAGGGCCACTAAGGTGAGGACCACTGTTAGTCCACAGGCTGCAAGGAGTGAACCAACTGCTGTAGTGAACAACTTTCAATAGAATTTTAATGCTATTTTGTAGGTATTTTGAAGAAATTTTTTTTAGAACTCCTTCCATTGGTTTTAGGTGACTAAAAGCCAGGACCAAAAGACTCTAAACTAGATTAGAATGGAAAGTATAGGAGAGATTATTTGGGCTGAAGTTCACCCAAAACAGGGTGCTGCTGTTCAGCGCTCTCTATGGAGATCTACAGCAAGTGAGACTGGACAACAGACTCCTCTAATTCATATACTTTGATCAGCAATAACAAATGTGCAGAGAAAATAATTTTGAAACAAAAGACTGCCTGTAAGCCTAGTCTGCGTAAATGCAAGTTTATTAATGAGTACAAAGAGAGTTTTTCTGCTCATGTTAAAAGAAAACAATAAAGCTACCTTCAGGTCCTGTGGAAACCAAATTCTTAAGACCTAAACTATTGCTAGCTTATTTTTGAGTGTCCTGTCCTCCATCTAGTTTTGTTACCTGTTGGAAAGCTATATTTCTCTCCAGCTTCCCGTCTCCAGCTCTGTCTTGACACTTCTGATACCTGATCTTTATATTATTCAGTGGTGTTCATTGAAAAGCCATGTGTGCCATATTTGGTCTTGCTGTATT
>WAAD01006015.1:3710-35398 GCA_013389945.1 Fregata magnificens
GTGGGGCATGGAGAGGTATCCAGAGCTTTCCAACCATGTTTTGGCTTCCTCTTTTGCTGCCTTTGAACTCCATTGATTATTGCCTTATTGGCTACACCATGGCCTTGCTTTACTGGGATGGGTAAGAGCTCTACTCAAGAATCTCCATAACATGATAGCTAGAGCAATCTTCTTGAGGTGCAAGTCATGGACTCAAGTTTATTCAGACTCTGAAGAGGCTAGGGAACACTCTGTCCTCACGTATGGATATGTTAGTGGCAGAAACACAAAAGTTAGTCATTGTTTCTTCTTGCAGAACTTTTGAGAAAAAATAGCCATGGCTATAATTTATACCAGCCCGGTCCTCTTGGTTCTCCACATGGTCACTAGATCAAATCCTGGAAAGTTTTAGAGCGAGAAATACCTGCACCAGTTCCTATCCGTTCTCTAGTTCTGTAAAAGTAGCTTCCCTGAACATGTTTTCCTTAACTGCTGTCCAAGTAGGTACCTAGAGAGCTTTTGATATAATGTGAAAAACAGAGCAGTCTGATTTGTTGTATTGCTTGCACACACCTAAACTTCATCTATATTCTAACTCAGGCAATATGTATACACTTTCAGGTTTGCTATGGATACCAATGCATATGACCGCAGGACAGTATTTTCTATTCAGGAAGTCAGCGAGTATAGCTGTGCTAGGGGACATTCAGTAAATTATGAGACAAAAAGCAGCCTGTACTATTTTGCCCATTCTCCAAAAAGGCTCTACTTACTTAGGTTTGAACACTACTTGGCTCCAGACTACTCAGTGTTACTTTTGTGAAACTCTCTATGGTTAGTGCTGCAGCTCATCTACTACTACCACAAACATGATAACTGAATACTTACTGATAATAATGGTCTCAGAGTTCAGAGAGCAGTAACAACAATCATGTATAGGTAATATACATCACTGAAGATGCATAAAGCTGACAACAAGCTGCATTTCCAAAATGAGTAACATAAAGCCTGTTATAAATTCAATAGTTTTCAAAATAAAGGAAATCACTCCTTCATTGATATTCTGAAAAATCTTACGCCAAAATGTCAAACTCAGGAAACAATAGAAAGTTTTTTAATAGTTTATAATATTTGATGTGAAAATAACACTTCTTTATGTTATAGACAAAATATTGAATGCTAAAATCATATGTTTGGTATGTTGTCTTTTTTTTTTTTTAAATACTGATAGCTATAAAGTGAAATAGTGCACCAAACTTACAAAAAAAAATAAAATTTAAAATAGGGAATTCAGTAATGAGGATGAACATCAGATCATCTATTGACAGTGTGCATTAGGCTTGCTACCAGCAGAAGATAATGATTCACCCACATATTACAAAATGATTCAGGTTCTGAAACTAAAAGTTAATCTTTTCAACATTGGTTAATATTATCAGCCACAGGTCTTCTGGGACTTTTAATTGTTTGATTTAAATTAAATGCTTTTTGCCAGCTTTTGTTACCACCCAATTAATTTTCAAAACCAATTAAGATAAAAATCAGCCATAATAATATCATACTTATTACTAGACCTATAATTTTGCCAATCTCATTTACCATTTTTGACCTAGCATTAATGACTCCTGATTAGAGGTAAGCATAGACTGTAGGGTTTGTGTCTGTGCACTGTTGATGCATTTGGAAAAGCATGTCCTCTTGAATTGGATATTGGTTTTGCTAACTGCAGAGGTAAGAGTAATTTACAATTAATAATTCATTTGACATGTGTAATCCATTTTTAGGCTCACATGATATCTACAAATAGATTGCAGTTTCCTAAAAATACTAATTGAATGTGTGCAAGATAATTCCTCTCGCATTTTGAGTTCTACAGGAGGGAACGGATAGAAGTAAATGTACAGATGTTTACTGTTGGTTCAATAAATTTTTCTGTTTCTTGATTGGAAGATTGAATAAGAATATTTGGTGCCAATATTTGAAGTCCGAGTGTTGCAAAGGTTTTTGTGAATACTGAATGGTCATAATGCTCTTATTCCCAGTCCCAGTGGAAACAGTGTAATTCATAGTTATTTTCTGGAAGCCTGCTTTTTGTAAGCTCTTACTGCAAGACTTCAAATGCTTGTAACCAGTGAGCAGAAGTGAAGCTGCAAGTATGAATAAAATGGAACTATTTAAAGTAAGAGCTAATACCCTGTGGAAATAGTTCATATTCTTTCTCTAAGCCTAAGCTTCTGCTCCATGTTTATACTAGCTCCGCTGTCTTAGTGTATTTCTAAGAGTTCTTTTGTAAGTGGTCTAACATCACTTTCCATTACGATTAGACTGTCACACTTGTGTATGATACAACATGACATTAAACAACACGAAGTGAATAACCCAGATGAACACTTGTTGTCAACATAGTTCTTGTAAATACAGCTGAAAAGCTCTGCATTTCAGAAAATGAAACCTTTTATTCTCAAAGGTCTGAAAGTCAGAATGCAGCTAATTTATCATATGTCCTTCCATAACCTATTTTGCTTTCTGGCTGCTGAGGACTAGACACTTTCTTTGCTCTCATTTATGTATCTCCTTTTACTACAGTCGCTGGCTACTCAGAGTTATTTACCTACGCGTGAAGATAGAATGTAACTGAGCACATGTATTTAAGAAAAGAATTTCTATAAAACAGCTATTAATCCTTAAGAATAATCAGCAGCAAATCTGCATGTCATTTTTCTCATATGTACCAATAAGTCCAAGAACTGAATTTATAATTTATAAACCTGAGTAGTTTTTCAAGAGCGAATCTAGAAGGAGTTTAGACAACCTTTATTATTCCTACTGCAAACATTTTATATGATAAATAGATATATTTTTCAGAAATGTTTGTTGTTGACCAAACTATTGACAGTCAACAAAGATTTTTATTTGGCTAAATACAAAAATAAGTTAGTGGTAAAGCAAGAATAAATATTAAACTTGAGGGATGTTGAAAAAGAAGGTAAGAGATATAGAAAGCAACTGAACCATCGCAAGAACCATTTGCCTGTTTATTTCAAATTGTTTTCTCCACCTAGAATATTTCTTTTCTCCATCTAAAATTGCCCTCACTGAATCACAGGGTTTTCACCTTATTGCATCAGATGAAAAAAGTTAGCAGCTTCCTAACTGGATCTATCTTGACTATGATCTATCTCTTCATTAAACTTAAAAATCTACAGCCGGGGAGAATTAAGCCTTAAGAAGAACTATAGAGGGCTCATCATTCAAGTAAATGAATGTTCTGCATGAGTGTTGGAAGGAGTAAGAGTGAAAAGAGCGAGCCATCTGTTTGGGAACTGACACAGGATTTAGAGGTCTATATCACAGGTGTAGATCATAAGTCAGACCTGGCACTTACATGTTTCTGTGAATATTACAGGGCCTTTCTGAAATTAAACTGAAGCAAAGGCTATACAATCCAAGCTGCCCAGAGATTAAATTAGACTAGTTAGGGAATGTGGTGAAATATCCTGATTTATTTCCAGGAAAATTCTATTAATCTATTACTCAAGTACAATATAATATAAATTAATCATCATAACAAGTCCATCTCCTCTATCACACCAGCTGGGGGTGGGGGGGACCGGGAAGAGAGAGAGAGAGTAATGGATAACATTCTTCTAGTCTAGAGAATGAGGAAGGAAAGTTTAAATCTCAGGATTCTGGAAAGGGGACCCAGGGTTATCAGTCAATGTTCACGCTAGTAAGATTGTATGAGCCTATCCTGAGAGAACTCCAGTCAAATTTTTGAAATGTTAAAAAAACCAAAGCCTCAATTTACTTGCTAGAGATGCCCAGTCACCGTTGCTTCTGGATGTTCTGTTCCAGATAGAAATAAAATACTGATATACTTTGATGAGAGTAAGGAACGGGAGGATTTTAAACCCTGTCATTCCACAGTGTGTCTATGTTTCATATTTTAGTATGAAGGCTTTGTGCACCAAGGCTCATTTATAGAAAGGAGTACAGTGAAAGATCATACCCGAAGTGAAAGCTTGGCCCAGGAGTTTGCCCTAAGAAGCTTGAAGATCTGACTCAGCTAATATCAATGGAAGTTACCATTTATTTCAAAGAATTCAGGATTTCACTTCAAATAATTACTAAATTTTAATGTTAATCTTCTCTACCAGGAAGCTAACGGGTCCTTCTGTGGGTTTGCAAAAACTTATTTGCTTTCAGTACAAATTATATGCACATCGGTCACTTTAAAACAGAGCGAGCCAGCAGACAATAGTATACAAGCAAGAAATCTCTTTCCTTTAAATGAGCTCAAAGACTGTGTAACTTTATCTTTTCAATAAATGGTCTGTACCACAGGTCAGACCACTTGAAATTTTACTTAAAAGGCATTACACCAAGGTGTAAGACAACTGTAGTAATACCTCTGAGGCTTTATCCTCAGGAACAAACCTGCTCAGCCAAGATAGGGGAGGGTCATCTGCACTTACAACCACTGACACTCCTAAGAAATTAAAGTTTATATACAAAATATTATGTTGTATATTGAAAAATCTGCTGCCTGACAGTAAAAATATCTGTGTGACAGAAAAATCTTTATGCCTGATTGCCTTCAACTTCAGAGCAGAAAGTTTTCTATGCCTCTTCACTTTCCCATCATACCCACTTCACTGTGTGTAATGCATTTTCCACAATATTAAACTATCATATTAGTCTCTTAGACTGTCCTTCTGGTTTATCTACTGGTGTTAAGAAGTTTGTGTCCACATCCTAACTTCTGCATAAAGCTGGCTTACCTTCTCAACTAATATGGTCCATTTTCTGCAAGATACTTCATCAGGTATTAGAACAATACTTTGTTATAATGCTGAAAGTTCAGGCTGACCCACTGTACTGCTTATTTAATCTGGGTATCCCTCTACATATTAGCCAGAGAACCTATTTATGTAAATTAGAACCTCACTGGCCATTTTTTACTTCATACCTTAGCCAGTTCACTTCCCGAAAGGTAAGGTACAGATTGGTGTGGGTCTCATCAGACTATGTTAGAACACTGTTTTGCATTTATCACTGTGATTATATTACATTTTCATTTGTGTATAAGTAAATATGCTGGTTTTGGCTGGGGTAGAGTTACTTTTCTTCATAGTAGCTAGTATGGGGCTATGTTTTAGATTTGTGCTGAAAACAGTGTTGATAATACAGGGATGTTTTAGTTATTGCTGAGCAGTGCTTACACAGAGTCAAGGCCTTTTCTGCTTCTCACCCCACCCCACCAGCGAGCAGGCTGGGGGTGCACAAGAAGTTGGGAGGGGACACGGCTGGGACAGCTGACCCCAGCTGACCAAAGGGATATCCCACACCATATGACATCATGCTCAGCGTATAAACCTGGGGGAAGAAGAAGGAAGGGGGGGACATTCAGAGTGATGGCGTTTGTCTTCCCAAGTAACCGTTACACAGTGATGGAGCCCTGCTTTCCTGGAGATGGCTGAACACCTGCCTGCCGATGGGAAGTAGTGAATGGATTCCTTGTTTCACTTTTTGTTTGCATGCACGACTTTTGTTTTACTTATTAAACTGCCTTTATCTCAACCCATGAGTTTTCTCACTTTTACTCTTCTGATTCTCTCCCCCATCCCACCAGGGCGGAGGGAGTGAGTGGCTGTGTGGTGCTTAGTTGCTGGCTGGGGTTAAACCATGACAGGAAACATTCAGTGAATGATGGGAAGCTGAATCAAGTGAAAGGAAAGACTTAAGTGTATAGGGAAGGAGATGGTATTTCATTAAAAAGTTCTTATTAACTAAGTAATAATTAGCCTATGTTCCTTCATTTGTTGATTCCATACTTTAAATATTATGGTTTTTTTAAAAAAAGATATTTAGATATTTAGCCAGAAGCTCATATAAAATTAGTAGCAATATTGTTTAAAAACTGTGTATTTTAAAAACTAGCCTTTTCTTTCTTTTAATAGAAATATATTTTGATTTGGACTTGTTAATTTTTCTATATAACAGTGGACCTGCTCCTGGTAGTTCTTTACTGATCCCTTCTATTCCTAATGAAGTCAGTGAGTCTCAATGTATAATAAGGAAAACATACACGTAAGATTTGCAAAATTAGACCCTTTAATATTAAAGTAGTGAAATGAAATAGCAAATCCTTATCTGCTAGTCTCCCACAAAGGCTACTGAGTCTGCAGTGTGTAAGAGGGTTCAATCTTTTCCATTAAGATATTTGTCTTTTTTTCCCTGCTTGAAAGACAGAAGCAAATTTTAAAGCATACTCAGCCGGGCAGACTGCATTCTTTTATTTCTAACAGTGAGATAAAGTAAAAGGAGTCAGTCTGCTAACACCATCAGCTGTCCCCAAATATTAAGTCATGGATTGACGTTAAGAAATTTAAGAAGCTTATAAGAAATTCAAGTACTGCTTCTTTACATAAAGGTTATTTGACATGTAAAACTGGTTGTCTAAATTACTGGACTAGAGAGGAGCAGCATAAGCCAATCAAATGAAACTCAATCAAATAAGTCAATCAAATAAGAAGTAGAACAGTTATTTTATAACAAAATGAGTAACCAAAATCTTGAATCACTGTCAATATTTCTATAGTCAGATTGGTATTAGACTGCTTCATTTGATTTAACCTTTGCATGTAGATGTGCCTCCAGCAGACCGGGGATGAAATCCCAGAGTCACAAGCTGCAGAGTCAGTTATGTGGTTTTTTGCTTGTTCATTGCATACTCCTACAGGATGAGGATTCAGTGTGAAAGAGCAATGAATGTTATCAGACATCTTTTACTTGGTAAACAGGTGTGGCCTACATATGAATTTGAGTTATGAGATGGGATCTTAGACTTACAATTATTCTAAAAAAAACCCCATACCTTGTTGTGTATGTATCTGTTAATTATTTGTAGGAATGTGTTTTTTAAGGTCTATATAATTATATGGAAGAACAGAAAAAAGTCAGTGTTACCAAGATTGTCTCAGCTTTATTGTTACTTTTAATTCTTTTTTTTTCACATCTTCTTTTCCTAACCCACAAATTCAAAACTCCTGAAAGCTTTTTTCCATTCTTTTGGACATTCATATAAAGAATTATGACCGTGAGATGTTGCACTAGTGTAAAAGGTGTATCCACATTATAAATGCTCAAGGGAGAATATTTTAGTCTTTAGGACAGGCATATGGACTTCAGTTAAATGAAGGACTATAATTTTATGGCCTTCTCTAATATTTGAATACCAAGGTTACAAATATAATCAGGGTTACAAATACAATTGCTATTGTGGTCAAGTCTACAGCTGACTGATGGCATGATACGCTGGCTGGAAGATACTTGCCTTTGTTATTCATATATCAGTAAGTATGGAAAAGGAGAACGAACAGCAAAGCTGTTCTGTTTTCAAGAAAGAGTGATATAAATGAGGATTGCTGAGGGTGCTTGAAAAAGCTTTAGAGACTTTGAGAGGCTTTTTCCTCCAGCTAGCGTTAGCTTTCCTGGAGCTCATTTTAGCCAACAAGTTTTCACAGCCAAGACATCTGGGAAAGTGAAAACCGTTTACCAAAAAGAAAATATAGGTATGTACATTTGTATTAAAAAAGGAGCTTGTGCAAAATGTCTGGAAACAAATGTGGTGCTGTTGTTTTCATCATGACTGTCTGGGCTCAGCCTATTGCAGATGAGATTGAGAAAAACTGATAAAGACTCCTTGGTGACAACAGTAAGCAGAGGTTTACCTGAGTGGTTTCACATATTTTCACAGGAAATTGTAGTAGAGTTCTTGCTCCTCCTGCACCCTCAGGTGGCAAGGTTGTCTCCCAGCTACACTTTCTCATTAGTTATGTTATGCATAACCCCTTCTGTTTCAGTGTGCCTTAATTACTGCCATTCCCAAACCACCCTTTCAAGAATATGCAATGGTTGTATTAAGACACATGGAGAACAGGCTTTTATCCCAATTCCATGCCCTGCCCTCTGCTGTTTTGGATAAAGGAGCCACAAGATGTAAGTATTCTATTCTGGAAGGGCTTAATTTGCAAACTTGAAGTAAAAGTACAGGAGTTGAAATTGAACATCAGTGAGTTTAGGTATTGTCAGTATTTTCTCCAGAACTGCTAGAATTGTTTTGTTTAGAAATTGGAGGTAAGTAGGTAATGGCATTGTGAACTTTATATTATAAACGTAGAGCAGTTAAAGAAGTTACCAATAACAGGCAGGTAACTCTTCTCAAATTTCCCCAAACCAAAAAAAACCCCAAACCCACCCCTGAACTCTGTTTCCTTGATAACAAAACTCATTATACAATTTACCCAGATGTTAAAGAAAGACATGGATTAAGTTTAGCAATCATAACAATATTAAACATAAGAATTAATAAATGCGATGTTGGAAATGCTAAACATCTTTGTATACATGACAATAGGTACACATGATTATAGAATTACCAAAATCATGTGTTAGTTTGTGTGAGATAACTCTGTAAATTCCCTAGTAAAAGAAAGAAGAAGAATATTAAGCAGAGTTCATGCAAAGTGAACCAAAAACATTGCACAAAAGACAGAAAGCAGAGATGAAATAGAGTCAGAATTGTTTGGATTCTGAGAATATGTCTCGGAAAAGTGAAACTGATTTTGTTTAATATAAAAAAGAAAACTAAAATTTTTCAGAAGAAATTTCTGAATATTATTTGCTGTTTTATCTGCACACTCATTTGTCATGGTTTCTTAAAATTTACTACTCATCAGGTTGCTGTTACTACACCTAACTGTATTATCTATGCATCCTCTTTGCAGAGTAACATGGGGTCATTCCTGTGAGTATATTGTTCAGTTTTCATCTTGCATATGTTCGAAATTGCTCTGTATTTCCATTAACAGCTCATGTGAATAGAACTAGTGAAGCAATTCCTACTCTTTTTTTTCTTTTGAAAAAAGTGTGATAATGACCTAATATTTACTTAGTGTTTTCAATCCCTACATATTTTACAAACTGATAATTTCAAGACATTGAAGTCTTGAATTTGAATTCACTTACACCAACATTTTTCCCTTACCATTATTATGTGGTGCATTTTCAGATGAATTACAAAATATCACAATAAGAAAGAACACTATGTGACTGTTTATATGAGGAATGGAAAAACAAACTAACAAAACCCTCAGGTATTCTTATTAAAGTGGGGGAAGGGAGTTGATATAGACAGAATGGAGCTCCCTGAACTGGAATTTGACCAAGCTAAAAGGATTAACTGTCTTCCTTGACCAGAAGGGTACCAAGGGAACTTTAACAAGGAGACACATCTGGCAAACAGGCAGCGTGGAGGCCAAATAATACCATCCTTCATCAGCTCTTAAAATTCCACAGACCTGAGAGTGTGGCTAGAAGAGTTTCTGGGAGTGATATTTCACTGTGCAGCAATAGAATGACTGGAGTTATGAGGCCAGAGATAAATCACTTTGATGGTCTTATTGAAACAGCCGTGCCTGGAAGGGAGGTGTAGTCTCTTCCCCAGACACAAAGCAAGCAAGCTGATGCAAGAAGCAAAAACTCCTGTGCTCTGGGGACTCTTAAACCTGCCTTTGAACGATGATTCTTCTCATGAGGGGAACATGCTTTAATTACGAAAAAAGAATTTTCAGGGCAGGCAATACAAATTAAATTTCCTTTAGTATTTGCTTTTATCTGCATGGACATGTTTCTCCAGTCAAGAAAATCTCAATGTCAAATTTGCTTTTATAAAAATGGACCATATATATAGTGAAACTCTCATTTTCATAACTTCTCTCAGTTCCAGGAAAATCAAACCGTTTTCACTCTAAATGTCAATCAGTGTCTACCTCACCTCTCTGACTGAATTATGTTTTAGTTTTTAAAAAAGAGAGAAAAAGAAAAGAAAAAAAGGGGGAAAAAACATACTAAGCATTTTGGGAGTGGAATTTAATCATCAAGGGAAAAGGAGTTTAAGTCCCATGGGAGTTTTAGGTTTAAATTCAGTACAGGCTTTTTTTTTCTTCTTCTTCTTTTTTTTTAATATGTTTTAGTCTTCTGTGAAAGGTCGCCATATGGAGATAAAAGAGCAGATGAAATAAAAAGCAATAAGACAAAACAATAAAACTGTCATTGTTTTCTTGACCTTTTTCAAATGCATTCATCATAGAGTGCATGATAAATCTTGTTAGAGTTTTGAAGCTACAGTTGCTCTGATTGGAATGATCTCTAGCATCCACTTACCAATGGCCCTTTCGGGCAAGGTCAGATAATAAGAGCCCTCTCTCTGAATTGAAACTCTAAGTAACCAGTGACTCAAGAAAGGGATTGTTTACTCTTTATTTTTCACTCTCTGGCAGAGATAACACAGGCTAGGCCAATTTCTGTGCTCCTGTTAACTTAGCTTTGTGGGAAGTTATCATGATAGCACGCAAAAAGAACAAATGTTACGTTTCTCAACTGTGTGGCATGCAGTGGGAGGAAAGGGCAGAAAGCAAGAAAGAAGCTTCCTTTCTGAAGAAGGCATCCTTTCATTAACCTCATAAATATAGCAAAAGTGTACAGTTCCCATGTATTACAAGATGATACGTATCATTAAGTTAAAGATGTGCCCAAGTGTTAGTGATGCTTACTGCAGTTTCTAAACTGAAATATTTGGCTCTCTGTCCTTTAAGAGGGAGCCACAACAAGAAGCATGTGCTCTTCTCCTGTCGCTTTTCCAGCGCTGGGTAATCCTTCCCAGTAATCATACTTTGATTAAATATGAATTTTGTTCTCAGATCTCTTCCAACATTGATTTTGTTAATGTTTCTGTTTCATGTATCTTGTCTTTTAAACAGAAAACACATTTACTTGCTATTGTATATATGAGCTGTATTTTTAAAGTGCCAAATCTGATGCTAGACATGAATTCAGAATAATTAACTTCTTGCTACATATAGAAGAGCTTTTGAGGGCAGCTGGGGGGAAAGAGGTGTTATTTTCATCATATGTGCAGAGCTGCAAGACCATGTTTGGGACATTTAATAAAAATATCCTTATTTGCAAATGAAATAGCACAACACCCATGTAGCCAACATCTTTTTTATTATTTCTCTGACAGAGTCTAGCTTCTTTCCAGCCTAGTTGGAAGAAGGTTCTCTCTTTTAATGTGTTTGGAATGGCTTAATTGCATGGTGTGATAAAGGCTATAGGAAAATCACTCTAGGATGTGAAAATCTCAAAGAGGTACATTTCAGTATGCAGCTCCTACCTTTGATCTGTGCTGGTTGTTTTCAAGGTTGGAAGTGAAAACTAGAAACATGCCAGGGGTTGCAGAGGAAGCAAGATTGTTGATAAGAGTATTTTTGCACTCTGGAGATCTTTATCAAATTCTATTCTTAATTAAACTCATATAATTCTTCTTGTTGTATTTCCTCCATTGGCACTTTATGATGTCACTCAAGCACTTTAGACTTATCACACATCAACAAGGACCCCTAAGAATATGCTTATTCGTTCAAATTATACCCACATACAGCATGCTTATTGCAATTTGTAATGAGGTAGAAATTCCAAACTTTTCACTCATAATCTCTTTCCTGTTAGTAGACATTCTTCTTGTTATCACTGTCTTGCCTACTTTCTAACTGACTCTTCCAATAGGATTAAGCTGTTCAGGATCGGGCATCTTGCAGGAGATTGTTGTCTGGCATTCATTTGTGATTACACTTGATAGAAGAGCTTGAGGAAATGAACGCCGTAGTCGTATCTGCTGTTACTCATATTTTTTAACAGTGAAAAAGAGTTAGAAATACCCAAGAGACATGGCACTGAACTTGGGATCTAGTCTTCATTTAGCACACGATCTGCAATGCAACAACGAGCAAGCTGGGTCACCTATCGGCAAGCTCTGTCAGATCAGCAAAGTTTCTGGCCGTATGTCTGTGTGCTTCCCATGGCAAAGGGGAGCTGAAGCTGGAGGGAACCAAGGTATATTCTCACTGCATAGGTAATTCGTAATAATAAAATAATGGTGGGCGACCTTTTTGATTTGGGGATCAAAAGTGTCTGATGGCTGGCAATCATTGGAAGAAAATTTTAGTATGTTATATCCAGCCCTCTCTGAATACAAATTAGTAGCAGCTCAAAAAAATCAATGAAGGTGCTTTGGTTGTAACATTCTCCACATTTATTTTACCCTTTTATGAAGAGAAAAGAATCATCAGGGATAAATGGGGCTTTATGAATCAACTACGGATCAGAGTGTTTTGCCAGATAAGTTAAGTAAATAATTCACAGTTTTATACCTTTATATTGCAATGAGTCTGTGGAGTGATTCCAGCTAAGGAAACTCCACTCACATCTTTCATTACTTCCTATATTCCTAGTTGTCACGTTAGAAGATGAAGGACAGATTGTTCATTCAAAGAAGCCTCTCCCATAACAGCTCCATACAAGTAACAGGAACTTTTTATAAATGTGTCTGCTCCTGTTCTTATACGGCTGTATGATAAATCCCCCTTTGACTTCTATTGCACAAGAGAAAACTTGACACTTTATAGTATTTTCAGAATTTTTTTCCTGCTTGTAGAGATCACAGAGACCTGCACTAGTGCAGAATCGCTGTACTTGTCAAAAATTAGGTTGCTTAAAACAAATTTATGTGCTTTGGAACTAGACTAGCCACAAACTTGTGATTTGAAACAGCTTTATTCTCCCTACTGCCACCAGTCACAGATTTTCACTTTAATAAGCTAACTATTTTAGCTGATTGCTTTCAAATGTGAAACAATCCAGTTTTTCCATGTAGAGATCCATTAACTGTGTTTTCTGTAATTTCTTTATAAGGCATAAAAATATGGGTATCGAATATCACTATCTAAGTATTTTTGGTGTAAACAAACTATAAGTAATGAGTCCAGCACAAAAAGATCACTTTTTTGCGTTTTGTTTGTTGTGTTTAGCCCCCATTAGACTTTGCAGTAGATCATAATGGGAACATACGGAATCATATAACTGAAACAGAAGTCTCTGGAAAACTATTTTCCATCCAATTTTTCTGATCACAGTCTTTCTCTTTTACAGTTTAATCTTTGTCAGCTATACCAGGCTCATGAAACCAAATGTAGACTCTCATTTCAAAGATGAAATCTTTGCTATGGTTACAGTAGGCTATTCAGCAGCTGGTCACATTTCCTATTTTTGATATTCAGTATGGGAGGAAGAGTCATCAGATCTTTTCCCACTTCCCAGCCTGAGCTGCAATGTTCAACAACCTGCTATAGCTTGCTGTAATAAGTTGCAAATGTCTCTTCAGGCAAGATGTGCCTCACTGTAATGAGCTTTGCATAAATATGTAGTGGGGTAGCTAAAACAAAGCCTGGCGTTTAGTAGTTTTGTTACCTTATGTTACAACCTAACTTGTGACTTTTCCCAGTTCTTTACCTGTCTCTCCCATACTTCCTTTTGAAAACCCCGGGCACTTCTCTCCACTTCTGCCAACCACCAGTGCCAGGATCCAGAGACTCCCTCAGAAAATGCATGACCTGCACTTTGCTCTCTGGTGAGGTCACATTAGTACCACTCGATCCCTTTACTTTGGAAATTAATGCTCTAATGTTTACAGCGCACTGGATTATAGAGTTAAGAGGACCCTCAGAATTCAACAGTAGCACATTACTGTCAGAAAGACACAATGCTCAGGATATTGTGTAAATGCCCTATGTCAGTGAAAGCCATTGGTCAAGACTGAGGCAATCAGAGTAGCAGAACTGAAATGTTTTTGACGGTGATACAAATAATGATATAATATAAAGAAACAGGTTTATTATAAAAGTCGTTTCATTCACGTGTGTCAGGAGGTAAGATAAAGGCTCTCTGATAAAGAGGCATATTCCTCTGATGGAGTATTACACAGTTGCTCTGAAGAATGAGGTTTTACATGACACATTCAGAAGTCAGGTACTTGACTGTAGAGGCTAATAGTCTTAGTGTGACACTCATCAAATAACAGAGGTAAAGGTTTGCCTTTGCAGAACAATGACCCTGGCATTATGTGCACAGATTTGTCTCTTGTTTGCATTTGAATTGGCAAGAGAAAACCACGTGCAGTCATTGCAGAGTTGGTGGGATAAAAAAGGGCAAACATCTGTTTCCATGACAGCCTGAGTAGTTATCCAACGGAGTCAGATTCTGGATATATGAAGTATTATATCAGGCAGATCCAGCAATAAAGATCTTATAAGGAATTTAGTTACAACTAAGCAAGCTTCAAACTCTTGTAAGGTTCCTTGTAATGGTATAGAGGAGGTACACAGAGGAAATCAGACTTTTACACAAATGTTTCTGAGATCACTGTAGTAGAGAATATAGGTATTGTTTCTCAGGTTTAAAGTTCCTGAAGGAGTCATTTTGCTTAGGAGATTAAATCCGTAAATTCAAAGAGGCAGAGTCAATGGCCAGTTATTCAAGAACCAGATTAAAATGATTAACGACAGTAAAGGTCTTAGTAACGTGTACAGAAAGCCACAGCACAACGATACATATGTTCTTCTTCATGTGTGTTTCAATTTTGACCAGCTTGATGAATTTTATTTGATTGAGTTACCACAACAAGACAGAGAGGAAGGGTAAGTAATTTGTTAGCCACAGCCACATGGGTGCTGGCCCTATTTCTCATCAGTACATCTTTTGGTACTTAAGGGACTTATTCTGCACACATAACAGAAAAACCTAATTGTCTGACATTTTGATATAGTCTCCGCACTAGCATCTTCCAGAGCCTGTATTTTGAGACGTGATATCAAATCACACAATTTACTATATCTCACGGGCTGGAAGAATACAATATTTGGAAGCACCCAGGGGTAACAGACGTTTTCCAGCTGCCTCATTGCCACTGGCAAAATCCTAACAAAATCATTCTTTAATTGAAGAAGTGGTGAGATTGAACAGCATGGAGCTGTTACATGCAAAGATACAACTTATCCCCAGCTGAATTCCCTCTCGGGGCTTTGCAGCAGCAACAGCCCTCTGTTCCATTAAACACAGAGCCAGGGCACCACGCGGTACCCCCACTCAGGCTGCCAAACACCGTTACACTACAGACATGGGAAGAAGAGGGTGGTGGTGTGCAAGTGGCAGTGGATTATTAAATCTTATTTTACTGAAAGGATTGCATCACTGCAGTTTCCAGAATGATGAGGATTTCTTCCAAATGTTAAGCGCATAATTACTTTTCAGAAACTGATTTGAACAATAATCTTTGTGTAAACAAGACATTGACTTGTGTTTTGCTAATGACTGTGAATTATATTTCTGCTGTTTTTGCAAAAGAAAAGAAAAAGTGATACCCTTAATTGTACAACATTGTTAGACTATTTGGACTGGTAAATTTTGGGACAACATTAAATGATAACAAAAGTTGTTGCTATGCTTTTAATTGCAAAGCCTTTAGCTGAGTCCCTGCACTTTGAATCTACGTCATATCCACTAGTGGTCTCTTAGTTATGTAATATAATAATTTATCAAAATACAAACAAATTACAGGAAAGTCTGGGGTTTTTTTCTTCTTTTCTTCACTGCTTGGTTTCTTGAGAAATTGAAAATTAGTTATTTCTAGTTGTGACACATTGGCAAGTCTTAGAGATCTCAAGTGATAGAAATGTAAGAGAAATGGTGTCATTAAACAACTTAAGTTAGGCCTTTTGCACTAGTGGCCAGAAAAAGGTTAATAAAAACTGAGCCTCGCATTTATGGTAGAAAATGAAAAAGCAAGCAGAGGCAGACAAGGAATAATATCTTGAAGAGAATCAACAGACCAGCTGCAATATCATCATCCGGTTACAAATATTCATCCAAGCTGTGGAAACATGTATCAACTTAGCACAGTGGAGAAGCTTTGATTTTTGGAAGTCAGCATTAAGTAGGAGGCTGTGAACATCACTGCATCCAACCTTAATTTTGTTATCTTAACTTCTACAGATCCAAGCAGGCCACAACCTGTCAGTCAGCTCTAATTGGCACCTAATTTCACTGATAACCATGAATGTTTACTTATTTTGACAACTTAGGGTGGATATTAAAAAAGTTAACTGTTTTGTGAAACATCCTTTTTTTTTAGTTAGCTATTACATACATAGTAAACATAGTGAAGTTCAGATACCTCTCCCCAAATTAAAATCTAAGCTAAAAATACAGAAAAGATAAAAGAGAAGGAAACATGAAAAGGAAGTAGAGTTGCTCAGAAATTAGTAATTATATGTGTACAGAATCATTGGAACATAGAATAATGTCTGTTGGAAAGGACTTCTGGAGGTCTCTGGTGCAAGCTGCTGCTCAAAGTAGAGCCAACTTAAATGAGGTTTTTCAGGTCCTTGTCCAGTTGAGTTTTGAATACTTCCAAGGGTGGAGATTCTAGAGTCTTTCTTGCTACCTATTCCAGTGTTTGACTACCCATATGTGATGAGTGTTGGGGTTTTTTTCCTTACATTGGTATTTCCCTTGTTGTAACTTCTGACTTTTGCCTCTCGTTCAATTGCTCTGCAGTTCAGAGCATCTGGCTCCAACTGATTTATATCATAGGTATATGAGGTAGCTGAAGAGCAATAAGACCTTTCCTTAGCACACACTTTTTCAGGCTGAACAATCCTGACTCTCAGCCTGCCATTACATGTCTAGCACTCTAGCCCCCTAGCCATTTTTTGGCCTTCCACTGGAGGGTATCAAGTCAGTATACCAATATCTTCAGTATACCAATATCTTTCTTTTACTGTGTGTACAACTGTATATATATTCGTATATGTATATGTGTATTTGTGTATGTATGTATTTGGAAATGAGTTGAATGAGTTTGAACATACTTCTGTTGATTAAGTTTTAATTCTACATTCTGATACACGTAAGCTACACACAAAATTCTGTTGGTGAACAGCTGCACATTATTAAAATGTGAGCAGATGATTAGAAGCAATCCATTTAACATGGCTTAATGAATTATCGTGTATCAACAGAGCTACAAAACTCCCTCACTTGTCCACAGAAAATGCAAAACAAGTCATCATGAGGATTTGGTTGCCCATCTCTGTAAAGAAACATAGCTATCTTCGGACAGAGGAGATAACGCTTGCTCAGAAGGGTCAAATCTTTATGAAATAGATTTTATTTTCTATTTTTGAGATAGAATTTATATATGTGAAATTTCTAACTGTTGCCATGTACTAAATACACATGACAATTTAACATGACAGTATTTTGAGCTCATACATTTCTTAACCTGCTATGGCAACAGTTGGGAATTTCACGTGCCTTAGTTACAAGGCACATTTAATAAATGTACCTTACTAAGCTTAGGTAATTCAACTATTTGTTATTCTCTTACCATATCCTTGAAAACAGAAAATAAACCAAGATAAGGTTCTCAGACACCGTTGCTGTGAAGATTGTGTAAATGCCACTATAGCGTATGAGGCAGATCATCAAACATAAAATCATCAAGCCTATATTTATTCTGTCAGCTGTAGATTTATTAAGAAGGGAAGGGCCTATCTCTGGTATTGGTGCCTCACATGTCCTCAGTGCAGCTTCTCACTGACTACACTGATCTACAAGGTGAAGAATCAGAAAGATGTTGTGGCATGGGAAGCATCTAGTGTATGTGGACCTGCCCTGTCTTATCCTGTGACTTAAAATAAGCGAGGAAGGGAGACCTCCCTATTCATATGCAGTTTTGTCTGTTTTGGCCACTAAAGGAACATTTCTTTTTAATAAAAAGTAGATCCATATTGGCTTTAACAAAGGAGCACACTCTTCTTTTTATGGAAAGATTAGGAAATTTGAAAAGATATAAGCAAAACCAAAGCAGACTTTGGGATCTATTGTAATACTCAAAATCTGCCATCCATACAAAACAAAATAACCCTATAACTGGGCAGCATATAAAAGTACATGGCCAATATTTTAAAACACACATCTTTCTACTTTCTTGGGAATCCTGACTGCTTTGCATAAGGTTCCATCCAAGGTGATATTTGGCTCCTTTCCATTGACATGTCTTTCTCATGCACAATACCAGAAAACTTCTTTTAAGACATTATTTTCAAAACTAGATTGGTTTGTCACAAATCAGAATCTACAGATGTTTGGGTCTTGTTCATTTCAGAAACTGTACTCATCAAATTAGTGTGTAATTTCTGACACATTTCTCCTGCTAGGTGAAGCTTTTGAGGTGTTTTATTGATGAATTGATAACTCATTTCTGAGAAATTTTCTTTGTGCTTAGAAGACACTCTCCAAATGGTAAAAACATGAGACAGAGAAGTAAAAGGGCATGTACAATTGTGACAGTACTGTTATATTTTCCAATATGATTGTTTATATTTTCCTCATTTCCAATATTCCACTCTTTTCTTTAACTCTTTACTTAAAAGGTTGTTACAAAGAGGACAGAGGCACAAGAAGCCACATGGAGAAGACAAGGGGCAATAGGTACAAGTTGCATTGGGAGGCATTTCGTCTTGATATTATAAAGAAATGTTTTACAGTAAGGACAATCAATCACTAGAACAACCTGTCCAGGGATGTGCTAAAGTATTCTTCACTAGGGGTTTTCAAGCTGTGATTCGACAGGGTGCTAGATAATCTCACATAGGCTCCCTTTCCCATGAAAGGTTGGACAAGATGATCTTTTGAAGTCCCTTCCAGTCCTGGGCTGTTATATGATTCTATGACTCATTCTCAGATGTCCATTTTAATAAAAAGACATGGCACATATTTTAACTTTAGTTTCTTTAAAGCTTTCTTTGTTAGCTCAGTAAATCTTTTAACACTAAAAATAGATCATTCTGAAATTGTGGGAAAATTTGTCATTGTACAATTTAAATGTGGTCCACAGAGAGAGTCAGAAATTTGCTTTTTTTTTTTTTTTTTTAATGAAAGAAGGAATATCTGTGTAACTGAGTTTCCAGATGAATTTTTTTGTTTTCTATGTCTTAAAAGTAAACTATTTGCACTTGTATTGATTTATTGTGAATCAAAATCCTTCCGGTTGCCAGACTGAATCAAACGTTGAGTTTTGTGTCAGTTGAAGAGTAATCTTCCCATACAGAATAGCTGTGTATGGGGTTGGAACTAATGCCATTCATTCTAGTCCTTTTTTAAAAGGCAGATTTTGTTGTTTATACGAGTATTGTAGACTCACTTTCATGGCAAACGAAAGCAAAAACTCTTGTTGGTTGAGATTTACAAACTAAAATATTTTAATTCAAAATGCTGACATATTTTGGTTTTGGCAAATGTAAATAATATTCTTATGGGGGTTTTGTTCTGTGAAAAGTAGATTCCACATTTGTGGCAAATAGATCAATAAAATAGTCATTCAATATTTTTAGTTTATTCAGACAAAATTTTTGAAAACAAATACTAAAATATTGAAGCATAATATTTTAATATCTGGAAATGAAATAGGAAAAAAAATCTGATGTTTTCATACAAGCATAGAAATGTTGTTTGGAAGGAATCTCCTGAGATTGTCTAGTCCAGCCTCCCACTCAAAGCAGGACTATCACCAACACCGCTCTGGCTCAGCCTTTGCTTTTTCTAGCCCAGGCCAGCAAATCTCCAAGAAAAGAGACGCAACCAATTCCAGTGCTGTACTACCCTCCCAGGGAAAAAGTTTTTCCCAGCGATGAACCTAAACCTCCCTACCTACAGCTTGTAGCCTGTGCCCCCTCTGACAGCTTCCAGCACTGCTGAGAACCATTTGGCATTGTCTTCTTTATATCTCCCCTTCCAGGTGTTGAAGGTAGCTAGCATTTATCTTCCTTTTCATCAAATTCAACCCAATATTCTCAAACTCTCCTTGTTGGCTATGGTTAAGGCCCTAAACACTGACTTGATAACCTTGCCTGAAATCTCTTTAGTTTCTCCTTATCCACCCCATGACCTGGGAAGTCCAACACTGGACACAGTATTCCTTATGCAACTCAGCATCCTGGTGTAGCCCAGTACACCCTACCAACAATAGACTCCCAGGAGCGAGCCACAGGAGTGGCTCATATTCCTTTAAGTGTCCCCCATAACACCAAGTCTTTTTCAGCATGACTGATAATTAACCTATTAATCTCACAACCTTTACTAGAAAAACCAACAACAGTCTTGGAAACTAATGGTCAAGGTTTTGGATTTTAAAGTCTTTCTTCATCTATACATTTCAGTAAGTCATTTTGCAGTGGGATTTTTTTTGTTGTTCATTTGTTTGTGGTTTTTTTTTAAAGACCGCTGAATGCCTTATTGGTATAAGAAACTGCAGATAGTTTTCTCCATTTCTTTTTTACATTTGACTGATAGCCATATCTGAATAGCTTTTATGCAAGCTTAATCTAGCTATGGTGACTACTGTGAGTGAAACATTTTTCTGTGGTCTGTGGCTGCCAGAAATTGACTTCTTACACCATCAGAAGTGAGAAAAGTCATAACACCTAAATTGAGCAGAACAGCTGAAAGGAACAGATTTTAGATATCAAAATCATTTTCTCCATTGCAGTCCTGTGTAGTTGAGCCTTCATCTTAAGCATTATTGTTTTCATGACAGATAAGTCAGATGCCCACACTTGTCAGTCGGAAATGGATCATGAGTGCTTAGGAATGAAACCTGCTTTTTTACAGATATGGATAATGAATTCTTAATTTATCCCAACTTGTTGAAGACCTCACTAGACAGAAGTAGAAAAAAGGAATTGCAACAGTGTCTGTTCCCAACTTGTGCTCATTGTGCTTATAATGATCACATACTTTGGAGAAACAGCCTACCAGACTTTGAAGAATTTCTGCAGCAGGCTTTTTACTGGGAGATTTCATACAGCAAATTCCAGTGAAGAGTTTCCTAAATTGGTTCAAGGTCTTTATTTTTTCAACTTTTTAAAACTCAAGAATATATAAAATGGTGAAGTGTGAAAACTATTACAGTTTCTTCAAAATACAAATCATTCCAAATAAGAAGCTGTAGAAGTCTCTGTTCAGATCCTTAACAGTGGCTTAAAAACTCATCGAATGAAAGCAGGAAAGCAGTATAATTAGACATTTATTTTTCTTTTCAGTTGTCACAAGACATGCAGAATGGCATTAATCTCACTGAAAGGCCTGAATTCAGTTTAGAATTATCACCTAAATTTAAACGTCTAAATGGAAGTGCCTACATGAGCATCATGTGTGTAAGGTCCCAGTACGATCTACAGAGATCTAGTCAGAGCTGTCAATGGAGCCTGCAATTTAGCTCATGCCAATAAAGATACCTGGGGCAGAATTCAGTTGCACAAGCACTGGTTTCTGGTACTGTTTGGGTTGCTTAATGCATCTATTACTGCCATTCAGGGCTGGCAGACATAGGACAGGACCTGTGGAAAATCTGCACACTTTGGGAGAGGAAGCTGGAAACCAGGATGTTCCTAGGGCATGTAAGGCATAGAAAAGCTTAGACACTTGTTTAAACAATACTATTGATCTTTTCCTTATGGGTTCCTTCCAAATTCAGATATTCTATGATTCTGTGATTCACAGTTGGTCAGTTAAATTCCACTGACTGCATTGACTATGGGTGTAAGTCAAAGTTGTCACATGTTTAATGCTGTTTGAAATGCCATCGAGTCCCCAGAGAGCAGCAAAAAACCCATAGTTCCTGCTCATATCTGCCACCCACGCCTCCAATACCTGAGAATGTCTCAAACAACAACACTCAACTCTGTGGAGGAACTCAGTCAAGTCCAAGATCTCTCTTGTTCTATAGAAACCTATATGTATATGCATGCATGTATGTTTCTTAATCCAGAGCTGAACCTCATTCTTGGGACTTTAAACTTTTTTCTTTTTTTTGTTTAATTTGCAGATATTTTTAAATTTTTTTTTAATCTCTGCTTTAATCCATCTTTCAACTTCAGGATGTGCATTAAATATCACAGTGGCAGAGAGTAGCTATTTATGGTAGACAACACATTCTCTAGGTGAAGTGACTTGCTACATGAAGACATTAATTAGCATGAAAAATTAGTGAAGAAGTACAATTTAAATCATACTAATACTTTTGTTTAATTACCCAGATACTCCACCCTGTAGATACTGCACTTAAAAAAACCCAAATTAATTTGCTAATTAAAAATCACATATTTTAAGTGAAGTCAAATTCTTAAAAGTTTAATGACTTTATTTTTCTCACATTTTACTTTGTGACATTCAAACAGAGGCAAAGTTTAGAAATGAGCCAGCTTATGTGTGACATTTCCAGCAGAGCCATTGAATTTTCTTCTGATACTACTTTTTATATTTTGCTAATTGCTTTGGAAAGGCTTTGCATTCAAGGTAAACAATCAATGAGATCCTCTGTTAATCTGAAGATAACAGCAGTTTCCTTCCTCCTGAAAATGAGTTTAAACTGTGAAGTTGTAAAGGACACAGGATGGCAGTTTTTAATGCTTTTGAGTACTGTCACTTCTTTAGGTAATAGGGTGCCTGTCAATTCTGTGCTCCATTCTTTAGGAATAAATAAGAAAGAGTGGGACATAGTAGTTCTGTGATTGCAGCTGAAATTTGAAAATAACTGAAATATGACAACTATGGAAGTCTATTGTAATTCTTGCGTGATAATGATCAAACAGAAATTGAATTAGCTCTAATCGCCCTTTGTTGGCTAATAAGAACACAAGTAAAGAAAAGAAATCTGAATATGTTCACACTAGGGTAAAACCAGGTGGAACTGAATGTTTTGGGTTGTATTTCCACTACGAGATGAATATGTGTCATGTGGAGCTTGCCTATCAAAAAGACATACAGTTTGGTCATATAAGCATTAAGTATTTTTTGACAATAATTGCTGGATCAGCTGAACTTTGCAACCAGAGATTCTAGGCTTGCATGATAGTAGCACTGAAAAATCTGGATCTCACATTCTAATATTGGTCCCAGCTCTACCACAAAGACTCCAGCTTTGCAAGCTACAGCTAGCAGAGACAGGTAAATAACTGTATTATAAAACTAGCCTCCTAGCTTGGTTTTTCATTAGAAGCAGGGACTGGTTTTTTTTGGTTTTTTTGGTTTTTGTATTCTACTGTAAGCAGTCTACTCCATAGTCGATAACTTTTTTTAAAAAAAAGAGTTGATTGTGCTACCGCATATATCCACAGTGTACGCAGGTCTCAGCCACTCTATGCAATCTTGGTTTTCTCATTCCAAATTGAATGTAGCAGAACTACAAAACATCCCAGAAAGCTGATAAGGATGATCACGAATATACAGTGGCTTCTGAGTAAGAAAAGATGAAACCTGGAAGGATTTTTCAGCCTGGAGCAAAGACAACTGGGGAACATTTTATAGATTTTTTAAAAATCATAAATGTCATGGAGATGGAAAATGAGGCATGACTTTTTACTGTACTTCCTAACTAAAGAACTCAAAAGCATTAGATAAAATCTATCAGAACAAACAAAAAGAACAAACTGCATAAAGGAACTGCAGAACTCATTGCCACAGGACAGAAAAGAATACTTATATCCAGAAAGAAGCTATGGACATTCATGGAAAAAATCTATCAATGGCTATGAAACAAACAGAGGCAATTTCTAGTTCAGAATATCTTTGAAAGGCTTAAGCATGGGGGTAGGAGCTACTGCTTGGCAGCTGTGTACTTGGTCTATTTTTGTATGCTTTATTAAACAGTTCTGATAGGTGATTTTGTGACCAAAATGTGCCTACACTAGTCAAGGAATTGTTCTATAACTCTGTTGCCAGAACACAGAGTTCTCTCTCTGTTACTGTGATGTGGAAATACAAGGCTGGTAAGGAACTCAGATAATGCTCACTGGTTGAAAAATTTTTCAGAGCCTGTCACCAATGCAATATTTCACCAGTAGCTTCTCAGTGGGATCATAATTTATTCCCTATAAGACTCTCTACCATTATGCATGACTGGAAGTGAGTTCATTATATGCAAGACATTTTTATTATTTTATATAATTTAAGATAAATAGGTAAGTATATAAATAGATATATATAAAATAGATATAAATAAATATATATAAATAGATAATAGAAAACATTTTATTTTCAATAGATAAACATGTTAAATACTATGCAAACAGAAGCATATATAAAACAACAGAAATTAAACAGTATCATATCATGTAGTATAGAATCTGCAATAACCCTTTCTTATTTTTCTTTTTTTTTTGGCACCTGAGGTTTTGGTCCTTTATCAAGGAGTTTTGAATTTTGTGTAGAAAAAAAGAGAGACTTTGCAAGACTGAAAAATCTCTTTCTTCTCTGGATGTAATGATCATCTTCAACCTGCCCAATTACTCTAGGCCTATCTATATAGGTAGTAACAGTAATTTCACATCCTTCTAACTCATTTTTAGTTGAAGTTGCAGAACATAGAACAGGGTAAAATTAGGACCTTGAGCTAAATCCCCCAAAAGGCTACAGGTGCTACAACATGTTGTACTGTGATGACCGGCTGGTGTGGCAAGGTTTTGGTAGCAGGAGGGCTGCAGAGGTGGCCTCTGTGAGAAGAGGTTGGGTGCTTCCCCCTGGCCCCCACAGCCAGTTCCAGCCAGCTCCAAAATGGACCCAAAGATGAGACCATCAGCGATGCTGGTAGCATCTCTGAAATAACATATTTAAGAAAAGGTAAAAAATGCTGTGCAGCAGCTGTGAGAGAGACAAGTGAGAAAAATGTGAGACAAACAGCCCTGCAGACACCAGGGTCAGTGAAGAAGGAGGGGGAGAAGGTGGCCCAGGTGCTGCAGCGGAGTTTCCCCTGCAGCCTGTGGTGAACACCGTTGTGAAGCAGGTTGTCGCCCTGCAGTCCATGGAGGATCACGGTAGAGCAGATATCCACAAAGCAGCCCATGGAGGACTCCACACCAGAGCAGGTGGACGTGCCCTAAAAGAAGCTGCAGCCCATAGAGAGCCCACGCAGGAGCAGGCTCCTGGCAGGAGCTGCAGCCTGTGGAGAGGAGCTCACACAGGAGCAGCTAAAGTTTTCATTTGTTTTTTGTTCCTTGTTTTGTTGTTTATGCCCTGTAATAATACTCAAGCTATCTCTAAAATTAGAAAAATGATAGTAGAGCACCTTTATCTTATTTTGCAGGCTCAGGAGCATTTGCCAGCATCTTACTGTATGCATTGGGTTTGCATGGCAAGGTTTTGGTAGCAGGGGGGGTACAGGGGTGGCTTCTGTGAGAAGATCCTAGAAGCTTCCACCATGTCCAATAGAGCCAATGCCAGCTGGGTCCAAGACGGACCCACCACTAGCCAAGACCAAGCCCATCAGCAATGGTGGTAGTGCCTCTGGGATAACATATGTAAGAAGGGGGAACAAAAAGACTGAGCAGTTGCAGCTGGAGAGAGGAGTGAGAATACGTGAGAGGAACAACTCTGCAGACACCAAGGTCAGTGAAGAAGGAGGGGGAGGAGGTGCTCCAGGCGCCGGAGCAGAGATTCCCGTGCAGCCCGTGGTGAAGACCATGGTGAGGCAGGCTGTCTCCCTGCAGCCCATGGAGGTCCATGGTGGGGCAGATATCCACCTGCAGCCTGTGGAGGACCCCACGCCAGAGGAGGTGGATGCCAGAAGGAGGCTGTGACCCCCTGGGAAGCCCATGCTGGAGCGGGTTTGCTGGCAGGACTTGTGACCCCATGGGGGACACACGCTGGAGCAGTCTGTTCCTGAAGGACTGCACCCCATGGAAAGGATCCACGCTGGAGCAGTTCATGAAGAACTGTAGCCCATGGGAAGGACTCACGTTGGAGAAGTTCATGGAGAAATGTCTCCCATGAGAGGGACCCCACACTGGAGCAGGGGAAGAGTGTGAGGAATTCTCCCCCTGAGGAGGAAGGAGCAGCAGAAATAACGTGATGAACTGACTGCAACCCCCATTCCCCGTCCCCCTGTGCCGCTCAGGGGGAGGACGCAGAGAAAATCGGGAGTGAAGTTAAGCCCGTGAAGAAGGGAGGGGTGGGAGGAAGGTGTTTTAAGACTTGGTTTTATTTCTCATTACCCTACTCTGATTTGATTGGTAATAAGTGAAGCTAATTTCCCCAAGTGGAGTCTGTTTTGCCCGTGATGGTAACTGCTGAGTGATCTCTCCCTGTCCTTATCTCAACCCATGAGCCTTTTGTTATATGTTCTCTCCCCTGTCCAGCTGAGAAGGGGAGTGATAGAGCTGCTTTGGCGGGCACTTGGCATCCAGCCAGGGTCAACCCACAACATGGTATTTTCAGAGAATCATAGAATCATTAAGGTTGGAAAAGACCTCTAAGATCATCAAGTCCAACTGTCAACCCAACACCACCATGCCTCCTAAACCATGTCCCTAAGTGCCATGTCTACGTACTTTTTGAACACCTCCAGGGATGGTGACTCCACCACCTCTCTGGGCAGCCTGTTCCAATGCTTGACTACTCTTTTAGTAAAGAAATTTTTCCTAATATCCAATCTAAACTTCCCCTCATGCAACTTGAGGCCATTTCCTCTTGTCCTATCACTCATTACTGGGGAGAAGAGACCAATATCCTTTCAGGTATTTGTAGAGAGCAATAAGGTCTCCCCTCAGCCTCCTCTTCTTCAGACTAAACAATCCCAGTTCCCTCAGCTGCTCCTCATAAGACTTGTTCTCCAGACCCTTCACCAGCTTCGTTGCCCTTCTCTGGACACACATTTTATACAACTAAACTGGCCTTTCAGGAGTTAAAGATTCTTCTTTCAAACTCCTATATTCTCCTTCCATCATTTTGGTGATGATGTTTTACACAGTATAATCTCCTATCTCTTGTCCTTTATATCACACTCTACTGGAGCTATATAGTTAATGTATGAGTCAGGATTTTTTACTGACTTCAGTAGGAGTTGAATATATTCTTTGTATTATTCTACACAAAAACAGATGATAAAGAATAATTCAGTGAAAATAATAATGGTAAAGTTTTGAAACGTGATCACCACAAAATTAAAATTGAAAAGTCACTAGTCAGGCATTATTTAAAAAGTTATTTTTATAAACTGTTATCATGCTATTCTTTTTATGTCATTCTAACAGTGAGCAAAACATCATGTTATTTCTAACATCAAACAAAAATTGAATACACAGGTAATGTCATTCACAACATATCTTTATTTTCCACATTGAAGAGAATTTTTTTAAGACATACAAAATTGATAAAAATGTATATCATTACCTTTATATGGTTGTGTGTGTGTGTGTTAACAGGTGTATGATATAAAAATTTATAATATTTGCATTTAAATAAGTAATAAGGGAGATGGAATTTTCTATGAGTTACATTCATAATATAATCAAGGCCATTTTCTCTGGACTCATTCTTAAAAGAACAATCAATACCTGTTACTAAGTTGAATGTGAATTACCATGATTTTTCTATAGCTCCATTTTTTTTACATACTTCTGCATTGCTTAATATTAAGATCAATATTAGTGATAGTAAGACCTGCACTTAATTTTTTTATGTGAAAGCCATACAAAGAGCATTGTTTGCTATTCGTAAACATCACTGAGTCCTTCTAATAGCTTTTTCTACATATGTCTTTGTAATAAGCCTTCTTCTTTCTTCATTTGAATTGTAGCAGCAAAGTACCTTGTTCTTACTCCTTAGAAAAAAATTCATATATATGGCTAATTGGTATCTATTATGTACACTTACCTAAGTTAAGCAGGTTATTATGAAATTACCTGTGTTCCCACTGCACTATAATAGCATTTACAGGCTTGCTGATTTCTCAAGGCATAGTGAGCTCATCCAGAAATGATGGAGGAGGCTCGTGGTATGATTTCCCATTAGTAATCAAAATTATTGATGTTTACTATATTATAGCATGACACAGGTAATAAATATATTCAGTCCAAGATACCTTTTTGGCATGAAAATTTTACCTTATGAAAGGATCAATCTAATATTTGTTTCAAATGCAAATGTTAAGATGATAATCCGTATTTTACTCCTTAAACTATGTTAAACACTTATTTTTTTCACAGAATGTAATTTTTAAAATATGCATATTTGAGGGCATAAAAGCTCTGCTGTGTTTGAGTAATCCAACAGATGAAAAATGAGTTTGCTAATCACAGCTGCCCCTTGTTATAAGAGTAATGTAAGGCAATGATTTACAGAATAAGGATACCTCAGGATATGTCTGAATACTAGATGGAGATACTAGAAGGAATTAAAATCCTTCATATCCTATCATATACTTACTGTTTTCAGCCTGAGGCACCCAAACACAGTATTAAAATTACATGCCTTACGTAGAACATTTCTAACTGAAATTTCATAAATATTTAAAACAGCAACACTATAAGTTGTTTGGATCTGTAAACACAGAATAACATCATTTCTCATTGAAATTGGAGGACACTGAGAGACTGGATAAATATTTTTGTTTGTAATAATAATTTTGCACAGGGTAATTTTAAAATGTAACGATGCACAGGTAGCCAGGTCCTTGCTTTTCCTTTTCATTTGAAGAGATTACATGAAAAAAAGCCCTTAGACAGTCAGTTATTTCAGTGATTAAAAATTAAATTGTAAATCAGAGCACGTAATTGCAAAATTAGTCTTTCACGGCAAAAATGTTGGAGTTACAATTGTACTGCACAGCTGAAAGAGCTTCGGAGGAAGTCAAAGGAACCTGCATCTACTAACATGAGCTCTTCTGCAGTAACTGGTCTGCCCCAGGTTGTTCCAGGGGTGTTGTATTTCAACAGATGCTTCTTAAAAAGCCGAAAGTGTGGTGGGATGACTCTCACATCAGCCACTAGGGAACAACAGAATCTGGTGACAAACATGTTTCGCAAACTTTGTGTTTTCCTTGGATGACTTTCCTCCAAGTTCTCATGCATAAGGCTCTTGATCTGTAGTAGCATGAGAGGTCAAGGTGACTTTCAAGCAAGGACTACATGCCCAAGCATGTAACAGATACATTTAACTTCCATGGTTCCAGTTGTTTTGTTTATTGGTACTGCACAGCTCAACTCTGAACTATTTCTGAGTCAACTAAAGTTGTTTTAGTCTGTTGACACTCACTACTGCCCAGTACAATTAGAACTGGTGGGGAAGTCCACTCTGGAAGCATTCTAAAAAACAATCAAACAACCCAACAGAGAAACGTCTATCCAGACATCTCTACCTGTCTATGTCAGTGAATATTAATCTTTCAGAATTTTTTGTAATTTCTGCAGCTGCCACAGGAGGACAGGAATCACAAGATGACGAAAACTCCTCAGTTTTTCATTATATTTCATAAGGACATAAGAACTGATATTTTTGTTTGTTTGTTTTGGAGTTATGATTGCATTGCAAAACCTTTCAACTGACAAGACTTTATAGGGCATTAGAAATAGATATGTTTCATGATTAGGAAAGGGTCGCTTATTTCAAGACAAATGGGTAAAATATTCCAATATTCACCAAGAATTCCATTGGAGTTCTGTTGCTCTGTTTCTTATGTGGTATATATATTGAGGTAAGTGGTCTGTTTTCTACCTACTGGAGAGTTACTTTCTAGAAATCTTTTGACTGCTGAAAGCATCTGATGAAGAAGGACAGTAATATAGACTATGCACTTTCATGCAGATTTAGCTCTTGTTCCTTCTCACCCTATTGTTATTAAGTAATCCTTTCAGTGAAAGAAAAAAAACCCCAAAAATCCTGCAACACAACAAACAAACAGCTTTTTATTCTCAGAAAAACCATTCCTAGGAATGACAGACAATGGGAGAAATTATATGTACTAATTTATAGAATGAGGACTCATCAAGTGACCTTAAAACCCTCAATCCTGCAAAGGCATTCACACTATTTAGTAAATGTATATAATGCCTTTTATGAGATGAGGAATTCATCTATTATGCCCACTAGAGATAATTGCAAAGCTTCCAGTGACTTTAATGAGGTAAGAATAAAGTCCCCAGTGAGACTTTTCACAGGTATCTACATCTTTACAGGTCTTTATACTTCTTCTTCCTTAACATTTTCAACTAAATATTTAAGTGCTTTGTTTTGCTACTAACAGATATCTCTAGCTGAATTTACATTTTTGGGTAAATGGGCATTAAATATGAACATACAGCATATGATAGTCTAACCTGGAGGAAGCAAAAATTTTCTTAGAATTTGCCTCAGCAGCGATAGTAATACTTATGTAGGAATTCATGCTGTATTCATGCTGAAAATATTCATCCCACTGGACATAATTTGAGATCTCATTGCATATCTATAATCACAATTTTCAGAACATTTGCTATAAAGCATCTTACAAAATTTCTCCTCCTCTAATGCTGCCACCCTTCACCCCATGCACTTTTTTCCCATTCTTCGTTTGTCCATAAAGATTTTGACAGTAGCTCTAATTTTTTTGCAATCCAGTTCTTGTCTGGGTCCATTAAAGCTTAATATATTCTAGCAATAGAAAATCAAGCAAAAACCTAATTTGCATAAAACATGAAGCGGCATAAAAGAGACCTATTCTGGTGGGAGATTGAGGCATGTATTATTGACTTTTGCAACCTTAATTCTTATGGTGTGATAGGAAATACTTTAACGGTTCACACATAAAGGCAAGAGAAAGCACAGCCTTGGAAACAGCAAATGATTTTCTTATTTCTAAGAACTACAGAAGCCAGGTCTGCTTTCAGATATGCAGGCACTATGTGTGTCTTGTAAAATCAGTGACTGCATGCATATGCAAGTACCACATAGGTTTTTGGGTCAGGATTTGGTTTCATTTAATGCCTTTTTATATATTGAGTAGCCAAAAGGCAATTTACAGAGCAAGAAATTAAATATTAGTGATGCAGGAAGTCCTAGGTATGTGAGCATAATTTGAAACATTCTACAATTTAGCCTTAATGTGTCATAACTGTTGCAGTTGGATTTGAATCCCAAATTCACTCCCACGGTAAAAAAAAAAAAATCTAGTGTTTTTACCTGGACTACTACATGGTTAGAGAAATCAGTGAATGAGAACATTCTCCCTGCAGTATCAACATAGCTGTGTCCAGCAGTTAGAGGGTTGAAAATTGAAATACAAAATGTAAAGGCATGTAAAACACATAAGCTCATTTTATCTGAGGTCAGAAATGGGGTCTGAATGGAGTTACAGAGAAAATGCACATTAATAATGCAATATGTGAAACAAAAATTAATTGTGTTGCAGAACCAAGAAGGGCAAGAATATTTAATCTTGGAAACATGACAAGTCTCTCTCTATTTATTCAGAAGTGCAGGAGAGGCTACTTGTTGATGAAGAGAAACACTCATTTTTCAGGTGTCAGGAAGAGGAGGACCCAGTGCAACTCTTACACTGGCAAGATGGAAATGCTGAGTGAAAGTAAAATTTTGTTTGAAACATTGTAATTCTTCAATACTTTGCCTAAATAAAGAAGTCTTGGTAATACTGAAAAATTTAAGATGAGTTCCAAAATTACCCACGTATCATAAAACTAATGACCAAAAGGAGGTGGTTTTTTTAATTATTTCTTGAGACACCAATTTTATAAATTCATGTGGGAAAAATGACAAAGATACATAGCACATGAACACTAAGAAGTCCTAAAGGATCTGGACCAGATGCTCTTGCTCAGTAGTGCTGTTTGGCAAGCACAGTTCTGTTTTACAGCTGCCAGGGCTTTGTAACAAAACATCTCATTAATCTGAATGTAAGCTTTACAAAGGTAGAGGGCCTCCAG
>WAAD01006015.1:41217-65362 GCA_013389945.1 Fregata magnificens
TTTTTTGAACAACACTGAAGAAGAAATGCAAGCTTGTCTCACTCTGCAGCAGCGTGTCTCTGCAGCATTTCTGACCTCACTAAGATACTTATATCAATATTTACCATTTATAATATTACTGAACCACGGTCTGAGAAGACTCATAAGCGTAAATTTATACATACTGAAATTTCTAAAAGTTGTGCCTAAAAAAACCTTTTGTTTTAAGAAAAATCTTTCTGTATCTTCTCATAGCAGGCAACAGAAATATTTCATTCCTACCCCTTACTTTTTCCCTATTTATTCAGTAGCAAAGACATCAATACATTTTTATCAGGTTTTATATCAGAGTAAAGTCCTGTANCTTCCTTGTCTCTACTCTTTTATCCTGTGTATGGTCAAATTCTGTTTTAAACCCTTCAGGGGAAACAATCTGTATCAAAACCACTCTCTGCTGCAAAGATACTTGCAAGGAAGCAGAGTATCTGTTGTCCCACAGGTACTGAGCTAATGACCTGTATTTTTCTCACAGCTGTAAAAATGTCTCTGTTGCAAGAACTGTAGGAGCCAACAAATCAGAAAAGTCCTTTTTCAGAGGTGAAAGACAACAGCCACCCTTCCACATTATACCCTCTATTCTGAAGGCTCACGGCAGCAAAATTCAGAGGTTACTTGCTGCAAGTTTGGTTTTAAATATATTTGACGTGAATATAAAAGCTGCAGTTGCCCTCCTCTTCTGATAGTAGGAATATGCCCTCCACAGAAGCCCAGGCTGACAAGAAGCTTTGACACCTGATTACCTGGAGACCTGAGAAATAAAGCTTCCTCTGTTTCTTAAGACAGGCAGCTTCCTCCTTGTTGTTTTCACTGGGTTGTTCTTTTGGCACAAATTAAAAAGAAATCTCATTTATCTGAGATGCATTCCAGGGTAGATTTCTTCGACACAAGGGGATCCCTCAATGGCAGGAAACGGTGGTTTAGTTCTATACTACCTGCTTCTGTTCTTCTGCCTCCAGGTCAGGAATGTACTGTTGGGAAGTAAGACTAGCAAGGACACTGCCAGAGTACACAATATTCCAGTGACTCCAAGCAAGCAAAAAGAATAGCAATTTCAGTCTCTTAAATCAGCTCTAACATTTAGTAGGCCTCAAGTCAACTTTCAGCAATCCAAAAACGTCTGAGCTAACCAACAGCATTATGGCTGTTTGTGTAATGACCAGCTTGACAGTGTCAAAGCTATGGTGTAATATTGCTCATTGTTTTTTATCTAGTAGTGTCTTTTTTCTGCATGTGCAAATATAAAAGAAGAGTCGGGAGGAAAAAAGCTTATTTCAGTAGGAAACTTCTTAGAAAACTGGTTTCATCTACATAGCTTCCATTTACCATTTTTATATTGTGCAAGGACACTAGTATTTCTTTTAATGCCATGGAATTTCTTTTCATGCCCATGGATAAGTGATGGGAAAAAGAAATCCTCCATCTAAACAGTAAGATAGTTAATACATCTACAGAACTACCCTAGCAGCAACTACAGGTCATGTAGATAACTGTAAATTTGTTCCCCATTGCCAAGGTACTCTTGACTCTGGCAGGATTTGTTGGGATCCTCTTTTTTAGCTGTGCATGCTGAGCTCTGAGCTATTGCAGTTGTTCCGTGAGAAGAGCCAAGCTAGCCTCAGTGTGCCTAGGTGAGTTGCAGCCACTACAGTGAATGTAAGGCATCCATACCCTTACACAGGTACAGACCATGATGACTTGGACAATGGTGTGGTGTCTAGCAGATTGTATTTTGGACTTTTGGGGGCGGGTTTTGCAATGTGTGGAAACACTTATTAAAAATGAGATCATTGACCTGAGATTCCAGGCAGTTAAAATTTTCAGTAAATATAGTTGTAGATATTGACGATGATGTAAGGATAAGACAAGCAGGCCAGCAAAGCAGGATGAATCAGAGAATGAAACCAATATCTTCAGTCTATAAATCTCACCGAGCAGAAAATCTGTAATTATTGCAAATATGATCTTAACTCAGGGAAAGAAGTAGAAGAAGGATGCCTGCACAATACCTATACAAAAATACTTTGCACAACTCTAGCGAGCATGAAGCAAAGACATGTGACCATTTCATGGAATGATGAACAGACAAATACATATTTGTCTGCATACTTTGTATTAAAGTAAGGATGAAAGACGGTCTTTGTTTTATTTCAGTTTTTTTAATGTCCATTTCTAGAACACAGCATGTCTCTTATCTGCTTTCTACAAGTATTGATAATTATATACATTACAGTCATGCAATATTAAGAAAGTTTATTTTAAATGAACTGTGAGAAAACCTATGTTAGTTTCCCATTGCCAGGCATCACAGGCTTAGCACCTGTTCACATCCCTTCTCCTATGGCTTTCATGGGACTCTGGTTAATCAATGCCAGTTCACCAGGACTCCCAGGTCCTTTCCTCAGAGATACTTACCCAGCCAGTCAGTCAGAGTAACTTACCCACCCTGTACTCTTGTGGGAGTTGGTCCATCCCAGGTGCAAGGCTTTGATGAATTTCATAAGGTTCCTGTTAGCCTATTCCTTCAGCCTAAGTCTCTGAATAGCAGCCCTGCCCTCAAACATATAGACTGGTCTTTCAACATGCTAAATTGACAAGAAAGTGCACTTCCTTGCCTCCTCCAGGTCACTGATAAAGATGTTAAACCAGAATAACAGGTCCTGGGAAAGACTTCCAAGGAACTCCACTTGTAACTTGCTGCCAGGCAGATTACAAGCTATTAACCACTACCCTTTTTAGTCAAGCACTCCAGACAGTTTTTCACTCATCTTGTAATACATCCATCTATACCATAATGTCCAAACCTGGATACAAGGATGTTAGAGGAGACTATGCTGAAAAGCTCACTGAATTCAAAATACTTTCCCTATCTGTGACTAAGGGAAAGTCACCACTTTCCCTTCCTCCACAGACCTAGTAATTTTATCATGGAAAGTAACTATAAGACACAATTTGCTATGAGTCAGCCCATGCTAGTTTTTCAAGTCAACTTCTTCATGCACACAAAAATGGCTTCCAAGAAGAGTTGCTCCATGATTTTCCCAGCAACTCAAGTGAGGCTGACAAGCCCATAGTTCTTTGAATTGTCCTCACACTTTTTGAAGATGGTTAAAGTATTTGTTTCCCACCCCTGCTCTCCCAGTACCGTTGTGCGCAGCCCATCTTGTCCCATGAACTTGTATGAGTCAAGCTCTCTCAAAAAATCCCTGACTCCAACTCTCATGTGCTGCTGGTAGTTTCTCTCGTTCTGCAACATTGCCTCTAACCACAGAGGCCTGGGATACCTTGTTGGTGAAAACCAAAGCAATGAAGGCATTGAGTACCTCATCCTCATCTTGTATTCACTGTCACTAGATTGCTCACCTCCTTCAGCAGTGGGTCAACATTTTCCTTGCTGGTTCTTTTACCATCAGCGTAGTCACAGCAGCTCTTCTTGTTATCCCTGACATCCTTTGCCAATTTCAACTCTAGCTGAGCTTTGACTTTTCCATCAGCATCCCTGCATGCCCAGGCAATGTTTCTGTATTCCTCCAGTATACCCTGTCCTTGTTTCGACTTGCTGTATACATCTTTTTTGTTCTGGAGCTTAATCATGAGTATGCGTGTTTATTCATCATGGTCTCCTCATAGGTTTGACTGTTTTTCTGAGTATGAGGATGGATCATTCCTGTGCTTGGAGAAGGTTTTTCTCAAAGATCTGCCAGTTCTCCTAAGGTCTCTGCCCTTCACAGCTGCATCTCACAGAATCCTATCTACCATTTCTGAGCAAGCCAAAGTCTGTTCTGGTGAAGTCCAGGGTCTGTACTCTTCTTCTTGCCTTCCTCACTTCCCTCAGGATTTTGAACTTCCCTATGTCATATACATTATATTACCATAAACAAAGAGAGGATAAGGTCAGAGAAAAGCAGTACATGCGGAATTGGCTGCGTAGCACTCAACTTTATACTTGTTTTGCAAAAATGTTAATGCTAGCTTAGTAAAGAAGTAGGTGAAGAATGGAAACCATTAACTTTGGTATGAGGAAATCTTTGACACTGGGGTTCTTTTGCCCAGAGTAGCTGAAGCAAGCATCCAAGGATCATTATAGAAATCTAAACTGTTGAAAAGATGACACATTAGTGAAACCACACTGTGATCCCTTCTTCATAATGTTCTTTTAATCATTGCTCACATCTTATGTTTAAATGTCATCTTGTCTGTTAATCTAAAATTTATCAAGAATATTCAGGTCCTCTAATCATCATTTCTTGTGAGGATTATTGAACTTAACCTTACAGGATTTTCCTCCCTGGAAAGCATGATCACAGGTGCATAGTAGCATCACCCAATTATACGTGAAAGGCGCATATGAGCTCATTGGGAGTGTCAATATTGACTTTTCTCCAGGCTGTAATGGATGAGTCATTCTATCTGATCTAATGATTTTTATCATATTTCTAACCACCACATTAATAAGAGGTGGCCAAATTAAAATGCTAGACAGATGTAACCTTTCCTGATAAAATATATGTATTATTAACTTTATTACAAGCAGTTTTCTTCAAAGTTTCTTGGAAGCTGCTAATGATGTTGAAAGAAATAATGGATAACAAGTCAGAATATTTTCTCACTGTATTTACCAAACCACTTTAATTCAAACCACTAACAATTAAGTGATAATTTACCAAAACAATTAGATTTTTTTTCTTCTTCAACTACTTTTCTATTTCTACAGGCAACACCTATGTCTCCTCAGATGCATAATTTTTAATTCCCTGAATGCCTATTATTGATTAAAATCTATTGGTTTTTTGGTGTTAGTCTTTTCTGTATTTTTTCAGAATGGCTTCTCTCAATCAGTGTTACTTCTCCCTCACCACATACTCATCACTACCTCTTGAAATAACATATAATAGTCCTCTTTCTAACCATAACCCTGAAATTGATCATTTTTAGCCAGAGTGTTTTGTCTACATGGAGCTCTATTAACTCTAATAGGGCTCTACAGAGACCTAGCAATCAAGCCATACTCTTTCAGTTCCTGGATTGATGTTTCTTTCAGTTTCTAACTAATCATTATTCCAGTTTCCTTTTCCTGAAAACCATGAGTGAGAAGTTCTCTTTGTTCTCTGTTTTTTCCTCAGGCAACACAATTCTTATTGCAAAGTTAAACTCTTATCCCAAAACAGATATATATGCTGTGTATGTATACATGTACATTATCTCTCCCCAATAGCCTTTTTTCTCCTTTCATTAACTCATTTCAATATTTTGTCTAATGAGCTGCCCAAATTTATTGCTTTTTGGCATAGTCCACATTTCTAAGCCAACAAATTTATCAACATTAAAATTACTGTAACAGATAAAACCAAAACTATAAAACAATGAAACATTCATGATATAATACAGTCTTGCTGAAGAGCATTAATAAATAACTTTAATTAAATTTTAAAGGATCATTTTATTTCCACAAACAAACAGAAAATTCCTAGCATCAAGGGTAGGTTTCAAAACTGGATTAGGCATCTGCATGTCATCTCAATTCCTAGACTTCTATTAAAGGCAATAGAGCTCTAACATGTAAAGTCTGAAGGACTCTATAGGGCAATTCAGTTCACCTGAAATTCTATTCTCTTGCCGATATTTAGCTGTCTAGTGTCATCTGAGATTTTCTTGGATATGCAAGATATCCACACAAGGCTGAGATATGATACAAGAGCATTCCCCTTCTAGATTAGCAGCTGAAGGGCAGGTGGGACACCCTAAGCATCTCAAGTGGCAGTAGACAGTTATGTTGTTTCTACCACAATAAATTCAGCCAGGTTTGGATATGCTCCTGGCAGTGGAAAGCAAGTGTCTGTAATAGCAAACTCTTAGAACATTTCCTGCTGTTAATTTGACTCATTCTAGTCATCATTAATCTTGGACAATTCATGGCATGGTCTAGCTACTAAAATGGTACAGGGACCATTACAACAGACAATTTGTAGGTTAAAACACAGGACACTTAACTGGCATAAACACATGCCAGTCTCTGCCAGGTGACCTCAGTGCCCAGAATCTGCCTAGGCAGATTTAATTTATTACTATGAATGGAGCATTAGGAGTTGCTTATCAGAATAAATGAGCTTTGAATGTATTGGCAAATCCTCTAGCAATTATAATGCAATCCTAGATGTCTACTCCATGTATAGTTACTTCCGTAGACACTTCAATTTCCGTGTCTTATACCTGAAGACCGTAAGTCCTCCTTCAGGTCCAAGTCTGTATAATATTCTAATGATGTATGTGGTCAAGGTACTTCAGCTCACCCAGACATTTTCTTTGAGGTCTTATGAAAAATGTAATATGCAGGCACACTCCTTTTCATGGACAGGCATGGTCAGATGGCTGGCTGCTTGATCAGGTAACTACATACATAAGAGTCCTACACACTTAAAAAGGGAACTTTTATATCAGCCACGTTATGTTGATTTATTCTTGGAAATTTCAGTGACAGGCTGCTTTACTTCCAAATGGCTATGAATTTTTTACTTCCCATACACTTACATCCCAGCTGTTAAATGACAATATTCAAAATTCATTACTGACCTGTTACCTTTCATTGGTGAAGTATGGCATTCATATCCTAGCACACTAATCAGAGAAATCTGGTTTATCTTCTGACTATATTCCACAGTCTTTCTTTGTCATCTCCATTTTCACTAGTCAACAAATACAAACACAATACAGTGTCACAAGAACAAGCTTTGTTTTCCATTAAAATTGTCTGTTGTGGGTTGACCCTGGCTGGATGCCAAGTGCCCACCAAAGCAGCTCTATCACTCCCCTTCTCAGCTGGACAGGGGAGAGAACATATAACAAAAGGCTCATGGGTCAAGATAAGGACAGGGAGAGATCACTCAGCAGTTACCGTCACGGGCAAAACAGACTCCACTTGGGGAAATTAGCTTCACTTATTACCAATCAAATCAGAGTAGGGTAATGAGAAATAAAACCAAGACTTAAAACACCTTCCTCCCACCCCTCCCTTCTTCACGGGCTTAACTTCACTCCCGATTATTCTCTACCTCCTCCCCCCGAGCGGCGCAGGGGGACGGGGAATGGGGGTTGTGGTCAGTTCATCACACGTTGTTTCTGCCGCTCCTTCCTCCTCAGGGGGAGGGCTCCTCACACTCTTCCCCTGCTCCAGTGTGGGGTCCCTCCCATGGGAGACAGTTCTCCATGAACTTCTCCAACGTGAGTCCTTCCCATGGGCTACAGTTCTTCATGAACTGCTCCAACGTGGATCCTTTCCATGGGGTGCAGTCCTTCAGGAACAGACTGCTCCAGCGTGGGTCTCCCATGGGGTCACAAGTCCTGCCAGCAAACCTGCTTCAGCATGGGCTCCTCTCTGCATGGGTCCACAAGGTCCTGCCAGCAGCCTGCTCCAGCATGGGCTTCCCACGGGGTCACAGCCTCCTTCGGGCATCCACCTGCTCCGGCATGGGGTCCTCCACAGGCTGCAGGTGGATATCTGCCCCACCATGGACCTCCATGGGCTGCAGGGAGACAGCCTGCCTCACCATGGTCTTCACCACGGGCTGCAGGGCATCTCTGCTCCGGCGCCTTGAGCATCTCCTCCCCCCCCTTCTTCACTGACCTTGGTGTCTGCAGAGTTGTTCCTCTCACGTATTCTCACTCCTCTCTCCAGCTGCAACTGCTCAGTCTTTTTGTTCCCCCTTCTTACATATGTTATCCCAGAGGCACTACCACCGTTGCTGATGGGCTTGGTCTTGGCTAGTGGTGGGTCCGTCTTGGACCCAGCTGGCATTGGCTCTATCGGACATGGTGGAAGCTTCTAGGATCTTCTCACAGAAGCCACCCCTGTACCCCCCCCAAAACCAAAACCTTGCAACACAAACCCAATACACATGTAGTATCGAAATAGTATTTAGATCTGTTCTTCAAACCCTTTGAAACTTAGCAAGCAAAGCTTAGTTACACCCATAAAGTTATTGGCTGTGTGTAAGACTCCAAGATTATAAAAACTGCACATTATTAATCAGCGTGAAATTCAGCAATGAGAAGGTAGTGAACCATTCTTATCATCAGTAGTGAACAGTGTTTATGTGCTGTCTAATTATGAGACATAACATTACTATGTAAATCAAAAGTCCATAATACTAATGAAAAATTCCAGAACTTATGAATAATAATTAGAAATATAATTCATAATAGAATGTACTTATTAATATTATTCATATTCATATCTGTAATAATTTAAAACCTTTAAAGCTTACATATATTGTGGCTGTAGTGGATGACAAACATTCGGCTAACAAATATATGCATTCAAAAAGCTATATGGTCTCTGGGGAATTTTGCCAATTTACTTCTTTTCTTTATTATTTGTACTAAAAAGAGTTCTGAAATAAAATATCTACAAATTAATTTCTAAGGTTAGTGTTTTGGGGTTATTTGTGAAAATCAAATCTCTCAAGACCAAAAGTAATTTGATTGTTTAGAATAGATTTTAACATTTAATAGAAAAAAAAGCAGCATGAAGGCTAATACATAGAAAAAAGACACACGGATATCAGGTTTTAGTTCTATACAACATCTATTTAAAATGAACCTCTATATATTAACATACAGTCATCTTGAACTTAACACAGGGAAATCTTACTTTCAGCTAAGCCTAAAAACATTTATAAATCAATTCTATTTAGTCCTGTTCTTCTAAATATGATCTGCAATTATAAGATAAACTTGCCTATGGAGATTCATTAAACCTTAGAATTTTTGAACTTCAACTTCAATGATCTTCATTTAAGCAGCCCCCTACAGCCACTAACATCATTTTCTGCCCTGTTCCTCGAGTTTACTTAGCACACAAAAATCTGATGGGAATATTTCAACATGGTGATTGGTGACTTAACTCTGGCTCTCCTCCCTAGGCTGTCTCAACCTCTGTAAGAAACATACATGACCTGTTTGCTCAATCTTTTACTATTACATTGGAAAGAGCTGGGGGAAAAAAGGAACGTACAACTCTTCCACCTACCATTCTTCTTATGTAAAATGACTGATATTTGCAAGTGATTTTTTTTTCAGATAGCTGTGTATATGTACGTCCAACGACATTTCTGGATTAGCAGAGAGGTATCCACGTGAAGGTGGAGGTGTACCTTTAGAGGACCCAAGGTTCAAGACCTTGGGCAAATACACAGTCTGGGAGGCACTCATAACCTTTCCCACTCTCTTGGATCCAGAATTTGTAGTGACTGGTACTTCCGCACGCTGATCACCACCACACAGTACCATCAATTCATAGAATAATGTAGGATGGAAGGTACCTCGGAAGGTCACCTAATGCAACCTCTTCTTAAAGCCAGGACAACTCAGATCAGGTTGCTCAAGACCACATCAAATTACTTTTTGGATTTCTCCAAGGACAGAAATTCCACAGCCTCTCCAGGCAACACCTTCCAGGGTTTGGCCAACCACTCACTGCTTTATTTTTTTTTCTAATACTTAATCACAATTTCCCATGATGCAACTTGTTGACCCTCATTCTATCACCATGCAACTCACATCAGACAGTGGTAGCCAGCAATAAGATCTCCCCTAAACCTTCTTTTCAGGCTGAACAAACCTGGTTCTTTCAGCATCTCCTCATTCATCATGTGCTCCAGTTCCCTGACCATCTCGGTGCCCTTACCCTGTATTTATTTGAGGTTTTCATTGTCTCTTTGTAGTGGGGTACCCAAACTGGATGCATTACTCCAGTTGTGGTCTCACAGGTGCACAACACAGGGGAAGGATCACTTGACTCAACTTTCTGGCTCTTGCTAATACAATCCGGTATTTAGTTGGACTTCTTTGCTGCAAGCTGACTTACATCCACCTTGTCCATCAGGACACCCAGGTCCTTTCCTGTAATACTGCTTTCTACTCACTGAGCACCCAGTCTCTGCCATTACAGGGCATTATTCTGTCCCAAGTGAGGGAGTTTGCATTTTCTTTTGTTGAACTTCATGAGGCTCCTGTCTGTCAGAAGGCAGCAGGAGCAGGTCTGGTCTATGAGGGAGGAGGGTCTGGAAGCCAAGGGTGACCCTAGCTCAGTCTGTGTTCTCACCAGCTGGCACCCTCTGACAGGGTCTGAACAGAGTGAACAGATCCAGTTGCTGCTAACAGGGTGTATTGTCAGCTTCCAACACAGTGAGTGACAAACCAGGTCCAGGGTTCATCCAGGAGGCATGGCCAAATACATGACTTGAAACAAAGCTGTTAAGTAGGTCTGAGGTCAATCTGGGGAAACATGGTCAGATAAAAGGATGAAGACAGGTACACCTACAGCAAACAGTACTGGTCCCACTATTGATGCCTGAAGGACACCTCTAGTAACCACGGAGCAGCTGGATTTTCTGCCCCTGCTCACAACACTTTCAGCCTGGCGGTCCATCCCATTCTCCACCCATCTCATTATTTTCTGATCTACATCTCACCAACCTGGCTACCAAGAAATTACTGGATACCCTTTGAAAGACCTTCCTAGACCCAATTTACAAAGTCTCCCCTGGTTCACAGAGACATTAATTTAATTGCAGAAGGCAGTCAGATTGGTGAGGCACAACCTGCCCTTGGTAAATTTATGCCAGCTCTTTCCAGCTATCTCCTTGTCCTCCTTGTATTCAGAAATAGGTCCCCACAATCTCCTTCACCTCGTGCAAAACAAAGTGCAACATTTGCTCGCAATACCGGTTTGAACTGCGGCTCCTCCTTATGAGAACATTTCATATCCTTTCTGAGGTGAAATGACAATACCCCACTTCACAAAATGGGGCTTTTCCTAACAGATCCTTGGGAGTTTCATTTTGGTGCTAGTCACAGCTTTAAAGAGAGTCAAAGAACAAAAAGAGTTGGTGGGGTTACTGAAAGGCTTCTTAAAAAATAAATTAGAACTCATTTATCAGGTCCAAAACCAGTAAGTTTTTCTCTCTGGGAGCAAAGAGTGTGGATGATATTGTCCAGTAACTATGAACCTATAAAATCTGTTAATCCTTCCATCATATGTCTTTTAGTATTTTCCATATGCATTTTCAAGTATAGTTAGGGGAAGGACATGGTCACTGATGGGCTGGTCTACAGTGCGGTTGTCCTAAACAGTCCCATTACAGTTAAACACTGAGTGCCTGACTATGTAGTGGGATGAAGAGTCTAAACTTGGAGGACCGTGGGAAAGGGAGGAAATAATTAAAAAAAAAAAAAAAAAGTGGTTCTCCTTCACAGAGTGACCTTGTTTTAATGTTCTCCACACCATTCACCCTCCATAGCTGATCAGCCAATTCCATTTATCATTGTAATTAGGCAGCATCTTGCCAGTTCAATCAGGCTCAATTACTTTAGGCCTCATTAGTGACTGACATACTATAACAAGTGCATCTTTGAATGAGGAAGGTCAGATAAAGAAAGTACAGTATGCAGCCAGCAAACACATTTATAGACCATGACAATACAATGCTTTGGTTGTTGAATAGCTTTGCATTCCCCCTTTTTAAGAAGGCATGAAGATAATGAAGCTAAAAGTAACCTTGCTTAGCTTGCATTATTGCAGCTCCTACAAGTTCCTACCAACTCTGCAGCTGAGCAGTAGCAATAAGAGGAAAAGCTTCAAATGGCTCAGGAAAAACTTTGGGGTTGCTAGCAACTCTAGTTTAAGTTTCAGGTTCTGGAGAACAGCAACTTGTCCAATGTGTCAGAGCAGCATAAGAACTTCAAAACTGTGCAGTGGAGGACATTGGATGTTGAGACTGCAGTACTACAAATACTTCTGTATTAGTAACAGCAGCAAATGGTTCTACTTGTAAAATAAGGTGGAATGTACCAGGACCTGATTGACTTTTACAGTAGTGAGTATTCTAGACTTTAAAATAGTGATTAAAGTTAGAGGAAGGTAAGTTTGAAGATATTATTGCTCTCTGTAAGTATCTTGAGAAGTAACCTCCAGAGATGAAGTGCATTTTAAGTTAAATATATATATATTATTTATATATATACACACATACATACATATATATATATATGTGGTGTGACATTAAAGGGAAAAAGACACATTTATGAACTAGAAATTAGAGTTTCTTTCACACAGAAAAGTGGTGGTCTACCACTATCTTCCCATATGAAGAGTGGAGAAACACATCCACATTATTTAAAGATGGTGTTTGAANAAAAAAACAGGTGATGTACCTGCTCACCACCCGCTGACTGATGCCCAGCCAGTCCCTGAGCAGCCGTCACTCCTCCCAGCTAGCTCCCACCATTATTATACTGAGCATGACATCATATGGTATGGAATAGCCCTTTGGCCAGTTTGGATCAGCTGTCCTGGCTGTGTCCCCTCCCCTTCCAGCTTCTTGTGCACCTGGCAGAGCATGGGAGGCTGGAAAAGTCCTTGACTAGTGTAAGCACTACTTAACGACAACTAAAACATCAGTGTGCTATCAACATTATTCTCATACTAAAGCCAAAACACAGCACTATACCAGCTACTAGGAAGAAAATTAACTCTATCCCAGCCAAAACCAGGATAATGACCAAAGCCCTTACTCTCTAATGGAAGTGATGGAATCACACCTGTCACTGTTCCATAACTAGGCACTGGCACAACTGAAAATGTAGTTTTATATGGCAAGAGGTTTCTTTTTATCTAACCTACTTCATTGCAAAAATCTATTGTTTGCCCATTTGGTCGTGCTCATTCCTTAGCAGACAATGGTAATCCTAAATCTTTTTTTCCCTCTAGAGCATGTAAACAGAGGTTGCTTTAGTGTCGTTGTTTTATCCACAGTCATGATCTTTGGAGATGAAATTCACCTTTTCTTTTGCTGAGAAGATAGTACTCAGAAGCCAGACACAAATTATGATCATTATTTTGCTTGTATTTATTTTTATTCTGAATTTCTTAGAAATCTGTGGTGTCTTACATTATGTGAGCACAAAAGTATTGATAAAGAATACATGCACCAGTTTTCTGGGATATCCTTTTACATTATTTTAAATTCCAGTAAACATTGTTTCAAATGTCACCTATATTTTTAGGTTATATTTTTTGGATTTTGCATTAATGTACCAAGTTCTCCTCCAGTCATAATATTTAAAAGGTATATGAAAAATACTCCAAATCCACACAGAATATTCTGTAATATATTATGCATTAGAGAAAGAAAATAATATCTGCAGTGGAGTGATCAGTATGCATCCAAAAGTACAGGATTTGATTATCTTAACAGATATGTTCTGGGTCATTATTATCTGGTTCCCTTTTATTCCTCTACACAATATTTGAGTACATTATACCCAGAGGTATTTAATTTCGTAAGCTGGCAGTGTGCTATGCGAAGTGTTTCTTTCATTTATTCTTGTCTAATCTTTTATTTATTTATTTATTTTCCTAGACAACTATTAACCATAACAGCCGCGTATTAAAAAATAGAAATAACAACATCCCACTCTTCCTTTCCTCCCCACTTGAAGATGAATCATCTGAACTGTTTTGTATGTTCTTGAAAACTTCACTGAGTGAAAGTGAATCAAAGGGGAGAATTTTGTGAGTCAGAAAGTGGTTCAGACTGTGGTTATTCTCATCTTTTGCAGCAGTAAGATCTTAGAAAAATTCCACCTCAGATATTCATGAGAGAGGGAGATTAGAGGATGATCTCACACCTCCAGCCGGTGTCATTGCGTTTGTCCTCTAAGTGGTTTTGATCAGAGACAAAATATAACACATACACTACTCTGAGGTAGTGCTATTCTGCACAATATGCACCAATATGTTGTTTCTGCAATGACTGATGGAACAGGCATTACAAACCACAATAGTTTATACTCCCAAAACAGAGTTTTCCCTGGCCACCTTCTTGAAAAGAAATGCAGACATTTATGTAAACACTAAAAAAAACCCACCAAAATCTTTAGAAAACAAAGTATTCCACTACATTTTTCTACCCTTGGAGAGAGAATGACAAAGAAATTTTTGGCAAGCATTAGATATGTCATTAAAGGAACTCCTGGGAAATGTTTAGATAGTACACAGGTGAACACAATTGAGATATAGCAAAATAGGTTAGAGAATGAGCAATTCTCGTGGAATTATGAAGGCAAAGTTGTGGTGGGTATACAAGCACAGTAACTCATAACAGCTGTCATGGGTCCATGTAAATCATTTTGTAGGATCCTTTTGCAAAGCTAATTGTATCCTGGGCTGCATCAAAAGAATCATGGCCAGCAGGTCAAGGGAGGTGATTCTCCCCCTCTACTCTGCCCTCTTGAGACCCCACCTGTAGCACTACATCCAGCTCTGGAGTCCCCAGCACAAGAAAGACATGGACCTGCTAGAGCAGGTCTAGAGGAGGGCCATGAAAATGGTCAGAGGGCTGGAACACATCTCCTATGAAAAAAGACTTGGAGAGCTGGGGTTGTTCAGCCTGGGGAAGAGAAGACTCCAGGGACACCTTATTCTGGCCTTTTAATATACAAAGGAGGCTTGTAAGAAAGATGGAGAAAGACTTTTTACCAAGACCTGTAGTGACAGAACAAGAGGCAACAGTTTTAAAGTGAAAGAGGGTAGATTTAGATTGGACANCTAGAGCAGGTCTAGAGGAGGGCCATGAAAATGGTCAGAGGGCTGGAACACATCTCCTATGAAAAAAGACTTGGAGAGCTGGGGTTGTTCAGCCTGGGGAAGAGAAGACTCCAGGGACACCTTATTCTGGCCTTTTAATATACAAAGGAGGCTTGTAAGAAAGATGGAGAAAGACTTTTTACCAAGACCTGTAGTGACAGAACAAGAGGCAACAGTTTTAAAGTGAAAGAGGGTAGATTTAGATTGGACACAAGGAAGAAATTTCTTTACAATGAGGGTGGTGAGACACCGGAACAGGTTGCCCAGAGAAGTTGTGGATGCCCGTCGTCCAAAGTGTTCAAGGTCAGCTTGGACAGTGCTTTGAGCAACCAGATCTAGTGAGGGATGTCCCAGCACATGGCAGAGGGGTTGGACTAGATGACCTTTAAAGGTCCCTTCCAACCCAAACAATTCTATGATTCTATGATTGCAGGATTCCTTGCTCACTGCGACCTCTTCCAAACAAGGTGCATGCTGTGTCAGTGTTGTAGAAAGGGCTCTCTCTGTTTTGTGTTCTGGTCAACATCTCATTAAAAAGCACTCAGGAATTTGGCAACTGACAAATTATATTTATAATTATTACTTCCTCTAGTTTTTTTCTTAAACATTCTTGAGGACCTTACATGAAAACAGGGAAAGCATCTTCTGTGGCTAGCAATAAGATTACTAGAAGTGAGGATAAGGTTCTTACAAACTGATGCTGCAATTTTTTATATTAATCTATGAACATGTGAATGGAAAAGTAAGATTGGGATAACCCTGGAGCAAGTCACAGCAGCAGCAGAATACAAATGAGCGTGGTGTACATTTCAAATCGTGAAAAAATTATTAGATTGTATACAGAAAGGTCAATTTTTAAAAGTGACAAATATGTCCCCCACTCATCCATTGCACATTGCCACTTTATGGGTGGAGCTAACTTGCTTTTTCAAATGTGGATAACTGTCAGGATTCACAGCTTTCTGAAACTGTGGCAGTGATTTACAAGGATTAGCATGCTCATGTCTCCAAAACCTTACTTAGATCCTTAAATTGCCCTTATCAAAGGAGGCATCAAGAATTTATGTTTGGAAAGTTTCTGCATGCCCTTTATTATCTCTAATTGCTCAGGTAAAACAGAGGTCAAATTCATAGGCTCTGAACTGTTGCCATCAATGATTCTATTCATCTGGTCTAAATGAGATAGATAGGCTCGTAGAAACGGGACATTTGACATACCCTGCGTTTTGTGAAATGAAAGGTCATAGGTGGACATGGGTGAATTGCTTTATGAAAAGAGTTCATAGTTCTTTAGGGCAGGGGATGCTTTGTTCTTGCAGAGGCAGTCTTGGTTTACAAAGGAATTTATAGCTCAGGAAAATTGTGGGAGGTATGAACTTCATAATTACCTGCCATTGCTTACATTGTGCTTTTCTTCCCTATTACAGCCCACTCACAGTTATATTCTATGTCAGTTCTTACCATACATACTTGCATCTCTTTATTTCGTAATTGCCCATCGATGCTATTGATTTCCTTCTCCTGTATGCTGCATGCTATACATGAGTATAGTATACTAGAGTACCAGATAAAATTTAAGATTCTAAGTGAAATGAATTTAGTAGTTTTAGCTCAATCCCCAGCCAACAGCAGATAAAAACATATGCAACACTGCTCAGTTGACACAGTTTCTTTCATCTGTGCTGAGGAAATGCACTGGAACACATCCAACACTGACACTAATTTGATTTGCACCCTTGAGATGCTGGCTACTCCTGTCAGAATTGAGTTTGTTGACAGATGGCAGGCAGGGTGGAGAAACTTTCTGTGGAATTGCTTATATGTTACACAGAAATGGGTAAAAAATCAAATAGGGGTACAACAGTGGAAGGAAGACTGAATAGCTGGGCTTATTATAGCCTCAGGTTTCTTCACTGACAAAATTTCTGGTTGTCCAAATGAAACAATGTTCCAACACTTTTTTGAGTTATTTATTATTTTTCTCTTTTATAATGTAGTTGCACATCTTTTTTTTACATAGAGAAATTAAAAAGTATGTCTGACATACAGAGAGTAAAGTGTGCATTTGGCAGGAAAAGAGTATTTTGTACTCTTAACCATTAAAATTCCCAAAAATTGAAAATAGTAGCATAAGAGTATGTTCTCTGGTATTTGAGGTAACAGCAAAACAATAGACATTAAACTTTCTACTTTTGATTTTAAAATTAAGGCTTAGATTTTGTGGAAAAACTTTTGTCTCAGTGTAATTAGGGATGATATATTTTACCTAGTTTCTGATCACAGCCTGAAGACCACTAATGTTCCAAATTTCTTTATTACCGTTGACATAGATACCGTGTTTCACACTCACATGCAGATTCCATAACCCAAGAGTCAGTCTTAAAAGTGTCAAGGGCAAAATGACTCCTAAACTGTATCTCCTACCTAATTTTTGCTGTTAAAAAGTAAGAAAAGCTATCAGACCATTTCATTTCCCCATAGTGCTACTGGCTGTGATATCAAATCAAATTCTGAAGCCCCTTATTAAATTTATTTTAGATTTCAGCTAGAAAAATGGCACACTAAAAGCAACGTGTTAAACGGCAAGCAAATGTGACAATTGTGAGGAGGGGCTATGAAATATTTTGGTAATATTTGGGAGGAGTAACATGAGTTGTCATCTGGCTTTATTTTGCTTATACTGATGGTTGATGGGGATAGGGGAAGAAACATCGAGACCTCACTCGTTTAGCTCCCAAATACATTTTGTGGTTTAAAAAGAGTTGGACCAAGCTCGGACACTGCAAGTACAGGGGAATAGCTAGCTACTCAAGAAAAAGAGGATGTATTGGTAAGAGGCAAATAAGGCACAAAGAAAAAGAAAAGAAGAGAAAGAAGGAGAAGAATGAAAAAAAGAAAGAATAATGAGGTATGACAGCCATGAGGGAGGCTTGTCCACCCCCTTAGGTGTAATAACGTTGACAAAATTTCATATATTCAAATAAAGGGCTTGTTAAGCATTAAGATCCAGGGACAGATGGGATGAAGGGGCAAGGCAGAAACCTTTGAATTAGAGATCATATAATGTATATATGTATTCTGATGGAATACTGTCAGCCCCATTATTTATTTTTGTTAATGCTGATGGAAATCATACAGGGAAATAGGTTGGCGAGACCAACTACTCTGCCTCCTGGGCAGCTTTCCTGACAGCTAGCTGCCTGATGAGTAGACCACCAATCTTTCCAGGACATCTGATTTCCCAGCTGTTCACCTGGTGAGCTGCTGGCCTCCCAGGCTCTCCAACTGGCTGCACCACAAGCTCTCCAGCTGGGATGGGGGTTACCTGGTGTCACAGAAATCAAGCTCTCTCACTGGAGTCTGAGCTGGCTGGGGTCTGGGAGCATATTTATTTTGGAAACTGATATGTTCCCAGTGTTTCGGCAGCCTGGACAATATCAATATTTCACTGCTCTCGAAACAAAATCTGTCAAAATTTGCAGTGTCACAAAAAGAATCCTAGTTTAGTTGTTGCTGCCATACTGGTTTTCCTTTACAGAAGTGCTATTTTTGATCCCAAATCGGGATGAAGAAAAAAGGAAAACACTCTGGATTTCTTGTCAGAAACTGATACCGTTTCCTTACCATGTCAGTAGTGGAAAGACATCTTGATTTCAGAGAATGGAGAAAATCAGAAGCATATTGAGAAGTGCTTCGGTAAAAGACTGCTCAATTTTTATTCTGAATGGATTTCGTTTCAGGGGACTTTTTCTAAAATACCGAGGGACTTGTTCTTAAGTAAAAAATTGAAATCATAGTCTCATTAAGCAAAATTAGCATAAAGTAGCCCTAAAAATCACATATCTATAGGAAAGAGGTATAAAACTGCCCTTGCAGAGAACCTTTTAAGCCTTTTCTTGGGGATATGACAAGGAAAGCTGGTGTTTTTTCAGAGGTAGCTCTTAGTGTTTTGGGTCATGTGCTGGTTTAGATCAGTGTCTGACTGCCTGGGAGTTGCACTGGGCACCTGTCCTGCTGCCAAAACAATTCAGAACAGACTTGAAGGGGGTGAGATCACTAAGTGCTGAATTAGCTCATACTTTCTGCAGAACTTTAAGGTTTGCAGAGACACCCTCCTCAGAGTGCTGGTTCATATTGATTTCTGACTAAAAAGGGCAGCTGCAAATGAAAAAAAGCACTACTGTTCCTTTTAAGTATTACTTTTCCAACTTACAAATTAATGTGCTATTTTCTCACACCTCTTAACTTCTCTTTTCTCTTCTCATTTTTCCAGTAGAAAATGAGGGGGAAAGAATTTTCCATTTCCAAGTGATTTCAATACCTGGTATTTCAAAACTAGAAAAGTGGTTTTGGAGCTACTTTTGTATGCCAGGTTGCATCTTTAAACATAAACATCTTGAGAGAGGATTCTCCAGGATACATGGCAAAGCTTTACTGGAGTAATTGGTTGTAGTTTAAAAAGGAAAAGCATGACTTGGTTGTCTAACTATGGACATATAGAGGCATACTGAAACACCCTAGGGTATGCAAGACACCTGAAGGGCATTGATTGACCTAATGACACATGTATGTATGTTCCCATATCCTTCAGAAGCAACAGAAAGGTAGTCAGGACTTCCTTGCAAACAGTAATAGGTGCCTACTCATGGCTAGGCAACTGAATTCTGCCAAAATGCTATTTATCAAAATTTTTAGCTCAAACATTTTCTTCTTGTTCTGTTATTCTGCCTGAAGCCTAAAAATATGTAAGTTTATTCTGGTCAGATCAGAGACATAGTCTTGTAAAATTGTGCTGTTCCTTGTAAAACCATGGTACAATATGTTATGGTCCTATATTCCCTAACATTCATCTACAGAAATTAAACTGAGTATTCCCATATGAACTCACAAATCAATAAACGTAAAAGAGATAATTAATAAGACATGAGAAAGGTATGGAAATCTTCATAATGGCTGCAATTAAATTTACCCTTCACTGTGGGAAGGACTGCTCCCAGTTACATGTTGACTTCTGGAGTTCTCTGCCCTCATAAAAGAGAGATATTTCCCAAAATGAAACAATGCATTCAGCTTAACTAGCACTGATGTGAACGTATTCTATGTGGATTTTTGCATTGATACACTGTATGCAAACACTAGAACCAACCAGCAAGGCATGAAAGCCTTAGCATTAAAGGAAGGCTAAGAAGTCAAAAGTTGTGATATGTGTTTATAGTCAGCCAGTACATTTCAAGATGCTTTTCCTCCAGCCTTAATAAGCATTGATCACAAAACAGGTGGTTCATCTACTCAGGTTTTAGAACTCACTAAAAAGAGTGAGCCAAGCTTCAGCAGCTTTGGGATAGGAAAACCCAGCTTGAAGCAAAGCTTCAGTCACATTAGTGTTATGTTTATTAATGGGTTAATAAGGAGAGTATCAGTTTGTACCGTACTGTGTGTTTCAGAACGTTAGGAAAGACGCTTGCATGAAAGGAGAAAGGCTGTCCTTGTAAATAAAGCACAGTGTTTTCATCCATGACTACAATGCAGCTCCCTACAGAAAGGACTAGAGTGCCTTGTGTGAGCACAAATGGATATTGCACAGCAGCACGGAACAGGAGAGTGAATATCTGTGATGACAGCTTTCTGTATAATGCAGTTGCCTTAAGGTAGTGTGTGTGTGTATGGAATATACAGTATTATAGTATGTAAAATGATTGAACTGATAGTTTCAAAAACACTGTATTTAAGTCTTGACTGTGGCACTTCCTGAACTTGAAAGTAGTTTGATATCTACAAGGATAGAAAAGGGTTTGCACTTAGCCAACACAGACACCGAGGTGCAGTAATTATGAGTTAAGGAGGTGAATGGCTGAGGTACCTAACTGTGTACAGGTACTTTGGAAAGAGTCCTTTGAAATGACAGAAAATTGTCTCAGACTTTTTTTCTGAATAAGAATAGCTTTTCTCATTTTCTTCATGAATATACATGCATGCTTCATTTTAATAACATGTCTCCATGAGTACTTGGGAAACAATTTTTTTTTTATTACAACTTCCGAGCATTCCAGTTCTGAGCTGAAAAAGTAACAGGCAAGGAAACAATTTGCTCTGAACAATTTACATTTAAATTCATTTGTAACAAATGCCCTTTGTGTGTGCAAGAGGTTTCAGTAACTGATGACATTCTATTGTACAAGAACACACAGCAAGTAGCTGTCTCATGATATCCAAGCTGGATCGTAGGTGAATGGTTATGAATATTCACTAATTCCTCTGCCAATTTGAAATACCATTTTACAAGGGACCAAGCAGCTGTGGTATCTACCCGAGTCCCAGGTAGCTGATAAGAGCAAGCACTTTGCTGAACTGGGAAACATGAACATCAGTATTAAAAGCAGGGCAATACACAGCACAACATTATATCCCTTTGATCACACAGTTGAGGAAAAAGAACTTTCACTAAAGCCAATAAGTGTTTTGGGTACTGAGAACACTGAAAGACCTTTAGACATTTCAGTTTATCTTGTCCTTTAGCTCACTGGTTACAGAGTGTGGAGACACGCAGTGATTACTTTAACTATTATTTTATTAATATGTTTTAAAAATTGTGTTAATTAAAATCTCTTTGTATAGCAAATATGTTGGCCAACATGAGTGCTTCCATTTATTTTAGCTTGCCTATGGCTTCTGTTGTGACTGAATTTTTGTGTGTGTGTGTGTTTTTATTTTTCTTCTTGTATATCAGTACCTTGTTTTTAATCACAGAACATGGAGGGGAAGGGGAAGCTGTGGAATTGATTGTGTTGGGGGAAGAAGGGAACTTGAAGGAACAGCCAAGAAATAAATGAAAATGGAATGATGCTACAGAAAAAGTGGCTATGGTAGGAGGTGTTGGGGCAGACAAAAGTGGGCTCGCGTAGACTGATTACATGTAATGGACTGTGGACGGTTGTGAGGAAAGTAAGAACATGAAGGAATGCCAGAAGAAAGTCAGAAAGGAAGCATGGAACAGGCAAGGGCAGAAAACAGAAAAAAAAATAAGAAAAAGGGCTAGGAGAAAGCCAATATAATCTTGAGGAAGGTGAGGGATCTCATTGCATTGGTTTGGGTATGGGGAACATTGCTCAGAGCAGCAGAGGTCAAGAACAAATTGGGAAGCAAGAACAGTCTTAAAAAGCTACACAGCTAAAAACCAAAGGGCTTTCACAAAGAATTAAAGCAAAACATACAGTATTTTTTACTTTGCTCTTCTGGCAGTCCTTGAACTTTGTGAGAATTAACTAATCAGAGGAAATCTCTATTAATACAGAGAACTGTCAATCCATCTGGTATTTTTTTGGAGAAGACAAATTCACCATCTTTAAAACTGCTTTTATGACTTTTTGAAGGTATAGAATACCGTATGAGCAGTGATAGGTTTACAACAGGAGATGCCTCATGGCGCTGAAATATCTCCATAGTCTCTCAGAGGGTACCCTGAAGCTGCTTCAAGCCTAGCCTTGTTTTCCATGAAGGCGACAAATCTGCAAGCAGAGTCTCAGGCACAGCAGCAGACTATTTTCCACAGACAGCGCTCTCCAGCTACACCCGAGCGTGGTGCTAGTATGACAGTAGGTAGCTCTCCACACCTCTAGGTGGGTTCAGAAGAGCTTTCTGTTATAGGTTTCCTCTTCTTGAGGTCACTCAGGGCAAAGTCAAGACAGCCTGATCTGGGATCAGAGTAGGTCTTGTGCTTCCTGGGAGACCACTCCTCAGGACTTCAAACCCAGATTATAGTAACGTTGAAGACAAGGGATATATTTTTGGTTCATGAGATGCCATGTGGTTGAGTGGATGAGTGGCTTTTGAATGGAGAGATTCTCGGCTACTCAGAAGTGGTTCAGGGGTGTGTCATGCAATATAGTCTGTCTAAGCTAGCCATTACAGTGTAACCCAGTAGCGCATTCTTTTGATAGTTCATTGATTTTTTACATAAATCAGTGTTTTGTTCTCTCAAAAGCCTGCAACACTGGAATGAGGTACTAAGGGCCTGTCTGGCAGAAAGCAGCAATTGTGAACATATATAACCTTAAAATATACATAAAATGATTTTTCTGTATTCTTCCTTAAAACAACCAAATACTTGGCTCTCAAATACCGTCGAAGGAGGACTTGGTGCTCAGCTCAGACAAGCTAGAATCATTTACCTGTAAGTCAGACATTAATGGTATATGCTAAGATTAGAACGCTCACTTTCCATTTACATTTTTCCATTCACTCTTGACATTTGTACCTTTCTCCTTTTCCCTAAGTCACAGTCATAATTCTTTCTGTGATGGATTCTGTGTGGTTCATCAGCCTGCATTCCCTCCAGTCCCTCACTCCCCTATTACTGAAAGGAGGTTCAGCAGAACTGAGAACGACCTGTTGTTGCAAGCGTAGATTATGAATGAATGTTCAAACGTAGATTCTGAACTAATTGTTCCATCTACAGGTCATTCCAGAATTAATATCCTAATATTCTCATTTTCCTTCAGACTAATAGTGTTCTCAGTGGTCCTCGCAACTTCCTGTGAATTTCTGGATTTGAAAAGTTATGGGATCCGCAGGTTACTGTGTTGCATACAGACAGACAGAAATAAAAATTATTGGGTATTAGGCCTGCATAATTATTACTAGTATTGCAGCAGCATCAGAGGTTACACTTATTCTAACAAAGGAAACAGGCTACATGCACCATTTCTAGCTTAGAAACTGCTTACATTTTAGCCTCTCCTCCTTCAAGGTGACATGGCCTTGTCCAAACTACTGCTTCAAAATGGCCGTTAGTATATGAGCATGCTAACACAGTCTAAATGACTGTGAGACTGGTTATTGCTTCTCTAGGCATAGCTAGACGGTACCATTCAGGGGCCCAACTGGACCAGGCTCCTGTACATATGGAAAAACATTGAGCAAACAGAAGCTCCATACCTTAAAGAGTTCACAGTTTTCACGTGTGACTACATGAGCAAGATACCCCAGGACAGCCTAAAATCTGATTTATTGCATGTCAAGGGTTCTTTAGGAATCTCTGAATAAAGTTATATGAGAAGAATGCACATTTGCAGATGTTGAAAAGTGCTATAGTCCACAAGCTAGCTATCTCACCATAACCTGCTTGTGTGTGTTCTCACAAGTGAAGACAGAAAATTACATGTAGATAAAATAGATAGGTAGATAGGTTCATAGATGTAAACAGAAATGATACAGTGCTGGTCACCATAATAAGCTATGGTCTCAGTTGATGCGCCTGACCATTGCATTTCATTTCTCTAGAAAAAGGAAAACCAGAAAAAGGGAGGATTATGGGGAAGTTTCTATCTATATAAGGAAAGTATCTTCCAAGTGTGAGGGAGCAAGCAATTGGGACTGCGCAAAGATGCTTACTTGAAAACATAACATGAAGGCAAAGAGTATCAGTGTCATTGACCAACCAAAGAGAGAAATGTCTTAGCAATTTTG
>WAAD01006015.1:67819-84297 GCA_013389945.1 Fregata magnificens
GTCAATCTTGCATTTGGTAATGTATATACAGTTCTCCTAGATTTTGGCAAAGCCATGTGTCTGAAGATAGAATTCAGCTGCAATTTCCATAGCACCTCACAAGCCCATAGTTTGTAGTAGTGCAATTCTTCTAAACATCATAACACATTCTAAAAAGATCTTTTCTTACCCTGTACATAAAATTCTGCAAAATATAACATCTGAAATGTTTACATTTATTTGGGAATGTTTTTCACGCTACAGTTGTCACAGGGACCCAATTATGTATTCTCACTGCATTTCTGGACTATTGGGCTTTTCTAATTCTGTACAAGTACTTTCCAGAGTGTGCTGAATACTAAACAGAATTGTACTCAAAAAATCACAATTTTAGCTCCATCAAAGTGGGCTCCTTGGGATTTTTTTCCTTGATAGTTTGATCCTTGTTCATTATTTGTTCATAAAAAAAAATGTTTTACACGTGACAGCTGGAGCTGTCTCTATGAAACATTTTTTGTTAGAGAATGGAAAGAGAAAGGAGTCTAGGGAAATTGCATGGAGGACCACAACCCCAAGTCCTGAAGTGATGGGTATAAAGAAAAACATATTCTGCTATATAGCAAATATTTATTTCTGAGACCATACACCCAGTCATTTCCATTAGGTCACTTTTATCTTTTTTTTTGTTTAAATTTGTCACTCTGTATTAAACAACATTAGCTTGAAAGTCTTTTGATGATGTACCCCAAGGAACAAATATATCCAGAGTGAGTACTAAAATATACAGTATGCATATAAGACTGCAGCAAGGAATTTTTGTCCTATTTTTACATGACAGCAAGCTACAGATTTTAAAGTGAAAATCAGAAGTGAAGCAGGATTGTATATAGGCATTGGGCCAAAACTGAACTGTGAAAATTTAAACTTGTGTAGGCTGCAAGATTACTTTCTTCTCTTGATGGTGTGATTTTAAGATTTGATGTTTTCCCCTCACTGTTACCGTAATCTTTATTTCAAGACACAATTAATTTATTAAGATAATGTTTGCTCTAAGATTCTTATCATTGCAAAGGATTCTTGTGTTAATAGAATACCACCTGGCAATATTGATCTGCTGAGAGTTCAGATTTACCTTTGCCTTTTCACAGGATTTTGTCCCATTTTGTTTTACCATTTTCCTTCCTTCTATTCTGGGAGATACTTTTTCAGACCAACTGCCAGTCACATGCAGGTCATCACCAGAAAACAGAAATAAAAATTCAAACACAATGACTGTACTAGAAACCTGATAAGCTAGAAAACTTTCACAAAATTGAGCTGGAAGTAATTATGTCTTGCATCATGAGATCTTCATATAAAAATTGGTGTTCTGGTGATTATTTCTTTCCTTAATGTCTAGAATTCCATTGAAATTAATTATTAAGAATGAGCAGTGATTGAGGGATGTGAGTGTAAGCACAGGTTTGCACTCCTTATTTATCCCTTCTGTGATGATGATGAACTCTGCATTTGTTAGTCCGATGTATAATCCTATTCACTTAACTGTATATGTAGCTAAGACTCTTTATCTAGATCTAAAACTGTGCCATCAACCCAAAAGTTACCGTCTCTTTTGAAGATACTGCTTAAGCAAACAAAATGAGCACAAAATCATTATTGAAGTGTCGTACATATTTAAAACAAGCTCAGTAATCACTAAAATATTTAAGTAACAAAAATATATTCAATTGCATTCAGTAGGATATTATATAAACCAGTTGCATCATTTAGTGTGTGTGAAACAGAAGCAGAAACTGTTAACGGAAATTCCTACTAGTAAAGACACCATGTGCGGAATTCATTAAGGACTCACATGAGTTTCCAGCAGGCAATGCCTATGGCCATGTAGATTTACTTTTTCACTGACAGCAAGAATACATAATTTGGCTTTGAGGTGATCTTCTGACCTTCTCTCGCATCTCCTGATCTGAGGCTTGACCCCCCCCTCCCATCACCACATTTATGCCAGCCAGAATCCCTGGTTTTGCAGAAAAGCTGCTTAAAAAAAAAAAAAAAGGGTTTTCCTTTTTAAAGCAAGGAGTACAATTTACCTTTAAAGATTTTCTTTAAGCAAGTTATTTGTTTGGGTTCTTAGACATGGCCTCATTAGGCACCACACTGTTTCTTTTCTTTATTTTATTGCTGATAAGCTTAATTGAAACACAGTGGGACAGTACTGTGTGCAAAGTAAAGACAACATTGTTTCTGCATCTCTATGGCGTGAACAAAGGGGAATGGTTTCAAGGCAAATAGCAGAAACCTGTATTCATTCTTGCACAACAGAATGTGAGTATTCATGGAAGGTGCAGCCATTTTTCAATATATGATTAAAGGGAAAGCCCACAGGCAAAGAATATATTTGTAGCTAGCCGAGTACAGAGATTGGAGAGTGATAGGTGCTACAAAAGGTGTTATGACTGACAAACAGAACAAGCCAGGACTCTTACAGAGAAAATAATTACAAAATGTTCATGAATAGTTATTTCTTATTACAGTGCCCAGTTGCAGTGTAGGCACTTAAGGCTATTCATTGTTTATTGAACATCTTCAGAGTGCAGAAACCTTCACTGAACGGCAGGCTTTTTCTTATTGCCTACGAGGGCTTACGCTTTTCATTCCTGCAATCAATCTCCTTAGCTGTTTTTTTGAAAACAAAAGGCTCAGTTGGAATTGGAGCTGCTCCCAACAGTATCAGAAATTATAAATGGAGAAGAGGACTTAGTCCCATGTGCATAATACTTTTAAATTGTTTTCATAGTTCACGTGCCTTTCTGCTGTTTGCTGGTTCCCAGCTTCACAAGCTGACTGACCAGGGCCACATTTGCAAAGAGACTGAGGCATCAAAGATATTATTTTTTCACAATTTTCATAAAAATCTGCAGCTGGAAATCCTGAAGACTGCAAAATGAATGAGTCCTGTATTAGTCTACAATATGATTTCAAAATTGCAGTATAAATGTAACAGTCATCTATGCTGTTTGAGTGGCCTGTATTGCCACAGTGCATCATGCCTCTTGCTCAGATGGCAGTGGGAGGGCACAAGGAGGGACTGAGATTTTGCAGTGCAAAGGGGTGATGAATCAAAGAACATGCTGATTGGAAGGAATCTCAGGGAAAGGGAGAGTTATAAAGAGTAAAGTAAAAGACTAGACCTACTAAGATGAGGGTTCCCAAGGGACATTAGAGGACAGTTCTGTATGACCTAGGCTTCTTTATTGAAGCTGAATCCAAAAAATTTTCTCCAAAAATCTGAAAATGTCATTAATAAATTCCACGAGAGAGGAGAACTTTAAAAATTTAATATCATTCTCCACTCTTAGGCACTGTGCAATGAAATGTACATGCTTCCAAATACATATATTTATGTGGAGGCTATCAAGAAAAACCTACAGGGTAGTTTTCAGCTTCCCATAGAACTTTTGCTCTTTGTCTGAGGTCTCGTGCTTTTTCCTTCTCCTTAAGAAGTTTAGGTTGATAAACTGACTAACAAAGATACACAGATCTAGCAGAGCAATACCTGAGTGATAATAGATAGGTTTATGAAGAGATAAAAAATGAGAGAAAAACACAAGGAGATATAGATGTTATCTTTCAGAAAAGCCTTCAGCAAACAAACAAACAAACAAACAAACCGGTTGCTGCAAGAGGAACCAGGCTCATCAGAGTGCCACCTGTTTCATGACACAGAATACCCAGTACCTTCTTAGGCACTCTGAACCTTCCAGTCTGTCTATAAAGTCACAAATAAAAGGCATCAACCAGTTAAACAAAGAAAAATAAAATCAGTGCAGTATGTTAAGATGATGAATACCTCCAGGAAACTTTACTGTGAAAAGTAATTCAATAAAGACATCCTGTCAAGAACCTCTATTTTGAAAAGATCTGTTGTGGTACAAGATTGAAAAGACATCTTCAGATATTTTAAAACTTCAATTTTAAAACTTCCAACTTCTGATGGATGGGAACATCAGTTTCCTCCATTTACAATCCCCTAAGTAGGTTAGTCAATTTAGCTTTAATTACGCTGATGAAATTAGCTGTATAGACCCATGCCTACTCACCCCAGCACTCACTTTTGTATGCAAATACCCCACACTGTCAATGAAGGTATAAACAGGAGGGAAGAGAATGATGTCTGCCTTCACCTTAATTATCTATAGAGGTGGCAGGATGAAGAGAGAGCAGTGCACAAACTACTCATCTGGAACGTGATTGCTCTTCAATTCCTGTGACATGGTCTACAGTTTGCTATGGGATCGATTTTTGTCATGCTATGGCATGGCTCCAGACCTGCTAGCCCTGCCAGCGAGCTCCTCATGGTGCAACTCAGGAGGCTTTCCACTGCAATATTACAAAATCGCCAGCTGGTAGAGGTTGTTTTAGCTCAGACACAGCTGCATGGTACTGCTCAGGCATAGCAGCAGTTTGCATGAAGCAATGCATGAGCAAGGAATTCTTTGTGGAACTGGGAGTGTGGAGGTATCTAGAAGCAAATTCAGGTCAACTCCAAAAGCAGTTTCACCTGCTTTGTAAGGATATTTATATTACCTAAGATATTCCAATACTTATTAGCCTGGCGAAAAGAGAATTGACCTTAATAACTATTGTGTTAATAAAACCCAATTAGCTGTGTTGTTCTACATATGTGTTTGAACAACACCACTGATCCCATCAAGATAATGCTCTAGCACTCCCACAAAACAAAGTGTTTGACTGGCCTACACAATATAACTTCATTTTGCACCACTCATCTCTAGTATTTCATACTGAGAGTTTGGTATGAGGCAGCTGGAAACCTTACATCTCAAAAATAAGGGAAAGAGACGAGGATATACCAATAAGAAACAAAACAAGATCATTGAGCTCTTCTTTACCTATGATTACTGATTCACTGTAGTTTTCAAACTGTCATTCATGATGGATACGGTTAATTTTTGCTGTTTTGTATTTATATTGCATGTTGTCATTTCTATCATTAATCATAAACATAATTGTCATAAAAACAGAAATGTCTTTTCCTAGACATTTCATTCTAAAATGTAATTATCCAGACTTTCTGCTGTTAACGGCATAGAATTCTAATTACTTCAAAATGAAGGCATTGTTCATAAACTTCAGGCTTGTAACACACATGTTTACAGTAGACAGAAATTATTATAGAATTTATCACTGTGGAGCTCTTATTTGCCACAGGCTTATTTAACTACTCTGTTCCTTAGTACTGCTTTTGTCCTATCCCATTAAGGAATGATAAAGTACTCAGCTCCCTGTATACTCAGAAAGATACGAGCAGAAGTCCTCCTTCACTGACAATGAGCATTCAAATTTTCTGCCTGTAAATAGACTACAGCTATGCATTCCTGTTGTAGGGAGTCCCTTGAAGTTGCAAATGGTTGGAAATGGCAGCAATTTAATTAGCAGCCATTAGTTCTGAGTCAGATAACTCTCACAGTGGCTAGTGTGAATGAAAAATGGAAATTATATAGGGTAATGCAAACTTAGATTTATGAGGAAGAAAGATGAAAAATGTTGAATTGAGTAATTTTTTCAAATTTTCAGAGGTAAATTGTAAAAGAAAAGTGTTACATACATGGTTTGTTTTCACAGAGCAATGCTCGAATTTGGAGAACAAATACAATTATTAGCATGTGAAAATGATATTTTACTTGTTATAGGCGACCACTCTTTATCATGTCCATAATACTTGAACTCTTGTTATTCTTTTCTAAGATTGCGTCCAAGAACAGGATACCTGTGATAGAATTCCATTCAGGAAAAAAGAAATTGCCATTGGTTAAAGAAACATAAAGTAAAAGAAAACAAAATGTAAAGTAATTCCCAAGAATAAATGTGAAAAAAATGTAAGACTGAGGAGCTTTTTTTAAAAAAAAAAAAAAAATCAAAATTTTATTCTAGTTTCTGGAAAATCCTACTGACATGTCTTAGTCTCACTTGTTTACCTTGGTCTTAATTCATTGCAAAAAAAGAATATTGCAAGATTTGACATTTAGATATTATTCCATTTGCATATATTATTCCATTATTATGCATTTGTTTAGAGAAGACAATGAAAGAGAAAGTATCAACAAGAAAATATCAATGAATGGATAACAAAAGAAGATATGGAAGAAAATTCAATTTTCAAAAAAATCAGGTCTCAACAGAACTAATAAAAAAGAAGAACAGGAAAGTTTGCAGTCCTTTACTCTTTGTGTTTTGGAATCCAAGCCTCACATCAAAAATATTTTCTGAGAAAGCAGATTATTGTAACCAATTGCAAAGCCTACAACAATATCTTCATAAATCAAATTTTAATAACCTTAAAGATGTTCAATAATTTGAAGATATTTTGGTCTCAACTTATACAAAAGTAGCTTAATTCTTAATAGTTTGTAAATAAAAATTATATGTACTCAGTTTTACGATTCATCTTCTGAAGAAAACAGATTGGCAAACGAATTAATAACTGAAGTTCTTCCTAAGTGTAGAATAATGGAAGACAGGTGGAAATGTCTTCAGTAGTAAACACAGAAAAGCAGGTTTCCAGATAATACTTAGATTTAAAAAAAGGGGAAAAAAACCAAGATAACCAAAGATAATCTTGGTACACTGGATAGAAAATAACACCCCAATGTCTTTTGGTATTTTCCTAGATTTTACTAAAAAAAAAAAAAAAAAAAGACATTTAAAATTTCTGTTAGAAGCTCTGTCATGAATTATTCTTTTCACTCTTTGCATTATTAAAATCTTCTCAGACAAGAAGACTCTTATTAGAGGACCATGACTCTATATTGTAATTTATTTCCTTTCATGACCCTGGTAACCATAGGTATCTATCCTGTTGCACAAACATCAGCAGGGTTTTGAGTAGTCAGAACATGAGAATTAATTTCTGTGAAATGTTATGTGCTTAATGGACTAAAATAATTATTCTGTATTTAAAGATCTCCATGAGGAAAAGATTCACCTATGCTGTGTTTTGAAACACTGTGTCCTACCTACTGTATTATATAATGTGTTTGTTTCTTGGTACTCTGCTGGGGAAAAGAGAGGGGAACTGAAGGCAGGCTCTTTAAATGGTCTTTTTTCTGGCTGATTGCTTATTTAGAGCATACGTGTAGAGTTGTCTGGAATGTAAAGAAGATAAGAAAAGTACAGGATATGTGAAAGGTAAAGGAGATGTAGAAGGTACAGGAATGTACAGAAGGCAGAGGAGATACCTGGAATGTAAGGACATTTCATTCGTGAAGATGTGTAGTAGATGGTTATTCAATATTAAAGAAAAGAAAACAGAAAAAAAAAAAAAAAAAAAAAAGACACCTGGACATATTCTAACAAACATGAGAGAATAGAGAAAATAATGAACTTTCATGTCACTGGGATTGATGGCTCATCAAAGCCTTGTGGAGGTTCAGCTAGGCCTGATAAGAAAGGGGAAACAAAGTATCATATGAAAGAGCAAACTTATTTTGAGATATCTGAGGGAGGCTTATAGGATTATGTAAAGCTTAATATGAATATGAGATATTTTAAGGCGTCTAGGGTGTGTCCAAAATGTACTGCGAGATATTTAAGGGATGGACCAAAAGTAGGAAAAGGGAGCAGTCCAGGTGAATCTGCATCTTTGGTGTTCGCATTCAGCCTCACTGTTGGCTGGCGCTAGAGTCTGGTACTGCAGTAAACAGATGTGGGAGAAGAAATCCTTTGCCTCTTAAAGTCCGCTGGATCTAGTTCCCCCTAACATCAAGTGTAGTAGAATAGTGTTCCAAAGGCTTGGGTTGCTCTTTTCAAACCCAGTGGGTTCCTTTCAAGAAAAAGGTGATGAAGGTGCACTCCTCTCAAGAATGACGAATGATGTACCAGAGAATTGCTTTCCTATCTGTCGTGGTTTAACCCAGGTAGGCAGCTAAACACCACACAGCCACTTGCTCACTCCCACCCAGTGGGATAAGGAGAAGAATTGGAAGGGTAAAAGTGTGAAAACTCATGGGTTGAGATAAAGACAGTTTAATAGGTAAAACAAAAGCTGTGCACACAAGCAAAGCAAAACAAGGAATCCGTTCACTACTCCTCATCGGCAGGCAGGTGTTCAGCCATGTCCAGAAAAGCAGGGCTCCATCATGCGTAACGGTTACTTGGGAAGACAAACACCATCACTCCGAACATCCCCCCCTTCCTCCTTCTTTCCTCCAGCTTTTATTGCTGAGCACAACAACGTATGGTATGGAATATGCCTTTGGTCAGCTGGGGTCAGCTGTCCCAGCTGTGTCCCCTCTCAACTTCTTGTGCACCCCCAGCCTGCTTGCTGGCAGGGCGGTGTGAGAAGCAGAAAAGGCCTTGACGCTGTGTAAGCACTGCTCAGCAATACTGAAAACATCCGTGTATTATCAACACTGTTTCCAGCACAAATCCAAAACATAGCCCCGTACTAGCTACTATGAAGAAAATTATCTCTATCCCAGCCAAAACTGGTACAATATCAAAAGTCCTCACTTGCACTATCAAGTCAGGTCACTATATTTAATAGGTTTCTCATGAGACCATTGGAAGCAAAGTAAAATTGTTATCTCTAATATTAAAAAGGAATGACAAAGGGTACAAAGAGCAGTGGTTTTCTTATACACATCATAGTAGAGCAATAGGCTTTCATGGGCCCATTTCTGGTGTCTGCTGCAGAATGAAAAGAATTTTCAGGGGGCATAAGAGCTAATCTTGGTTCAGTACTTCCCATCTTCTAGATGTCCTCAAGCCATTCCTCAGATGCTCCTTTCAAAGTACATACTATCTTGATGAAAACAAGACCTCTGCACATCTTTAATGCAAGTCAATTCTTTTTATTTTCCTGACCTCTTATTTAACAACAAATTATATGTTTTCAATTTATTATTTACCCCAAGTCCCCTAATGAGGAAAAAATCACTTCTATAAATGTTATACTACTGATCTTTTACAATTCACAACTTTGTTTCACTAATAATAGTATTATTTCTGACATCACAGTTAATTGCACATCTGTGCAGCTTCAAACCAATAGCATATATACAGTTTCTAAGTTGACAGTCCAAAAATATGCTTAACTGTGTCTATAGTACTTCATATTCTGTATGCAGTTCATGCTCTTCATGCTCTGCTAGGGCTTTCATCTTCCTTTAAAGAGAAGCAACCTATACTTTTTTTCCCAAAAAGTCCTACTTTTTTCCTCCTTTTACACATGCTGTGTCCGTATGTGGTTTACAACAGTATGCTTGAGACTTCATGTAACAGTCTCATAATTATCCTCACCTACTTCATTTAATGACAATATTACAATACTGAGTGCTTTGAAAATAATTTCCTATACTATATCATACATCTCTCCATACATAAATATCCGGTCTAACCTATCCATCTCATCAGCAAAGACAGATAGGTACTTCCAGGGCATGGTTGAGCCCATGGTAACAAAGCTAGCTAAGGCAGAAGGGATAAATCACCTTCTAAAGGTGTCAATCATTCTCTAAGTAACTGTTGAGAAAGTCCAGACGACTTGACTAGACACTGAGTTTAAAGCGCTGAGATGAACCTTATATTCTCTGTCAATGCGGGATACTAACTGCCTGTAGCTACCCGTGTATCAGAGCATCCCAATCAATGCCAGATACCTGAGCATGGCTCCCAAAGAGCCTAAGAGCTGTTCTTTATTTCTTCCAGTGTACCTCCACAGCAGGAGGAGGTAGTCATCTCAGAAGCCAAATCTAGTTCTAAAAATTTAAAACTAAAAGGTTGATTTTTGTTAACTGCAGTATGCTTACAAAATCACTAATAGTACTTATTGGAATATGAACTCATTCACTGCATCTAATCTTTTCCTTTGCTGAGTACTAGTCATACCTGACATACCAGGAATGGCAGGCTCATAACAGTGCTGACTTTATCTCATTTTGCCTTCTGTCTTTACCTTCTTATCTTGCTCATCATTGAGAAAGATCACTACTTCAACTGGATAGTAACATAAATGACTAAAAGTTGCTGACTACTCACTCATTGCCATAAATGGATAACAATGGCTAAATAAAAAGCAAAAGGCTGTGAAGGTAGATAAGGGATCTTCACTTTGTACCTTATTTTTAGTGCCTCCCCTGTATATTCTGCAGAATTTGACAGGCTGTAAATCAATAAATTGTAGGGAATATATTGTTGCACTACATTTGTACTTGTTTTTCATTTTTGCATTTAACCAGGAATTCCACTGCTATGCATACTGACTGATCAGCCCCCACCTCCCCTAAAATTCATGTGCAGTTTGATTTGGGAGGATTGATTTAGGTCTATTACATTAATGCCTGTCTCGATTTGATTCCCATTATTGACAGCTTGATAAAACACGGATTAAGATTAAAGGGGGAAAAAAATATGTTAGTATACTATATAATGGTTGAACTGTATCAAATTATGGAAGCCCACAGCTATACCCTATTATAACAAAGAAGCACCCTCTCTTTCCCAAAATTACTGTTATGGGAAAACTTTGCATACTTCAAAGTACTGGTTTAAAGCAAACTATATAATTTGGAGAGCAAAACCCGTTTTTGAACGAGTTCTATCTGCAACACTTTCTGACCTATTGTCGTAGTAGATTACACCTTCTTTTTAAGCTTTTGATTGTAAAATAGGAGACTTCTATAAACACAGCAACATTGAGAGAGATATCATGTCACTGAGATGTTTGCTCTAAGTGGTTTTATATTAAAGGTTTGAGTGGCTGGGCACAATGCATCAGCTTTAAGAAGACTTAGATAAATGGCACAGCTGAAAAAATACAAAATGGAACAGAGAAAAAGTCACTTTTAAAGTTTATGTTTGGACTAAGCCTATAGCTTGGCATACAGCTTGGGCTATGTTTGAACTTCAAGTTAGTTTATGTTATTTATGTACATATTGGGTCTGGCTGGGATGGAGTTAACTTTCCCCATAACAGCGCTCATAGTGCTGTGCCTTTTATTTATAGCTAGAAGGGTGTTGATAACACACCTGGCAGCCACTCAAGGTCAACTCACCACAATGTAAAAAGCTATTTGGAAAGGTATTTAACTTTTTATTTCCTCAGCTACATTTTTCAATAATTCTTTTGTTCACAGCTCAGATTTTGAAGCCAGGTTAGAAACATACAGGAGTGTCTATGGATTTTGCTTTTTTTTCCCCCCTAAACGCTTGTATATTCAAAGCCCAGAAATGTATCACAGCTTTCATTGAAAATATGACACAATCACAAGTTGCTCATAAATGTATTTGAGCTAAGCTTCTTATCTGAATATCTAAATATGTTTGTAAGGGATACAGTTTTGAGATCTTTATTTCTTTTACAGGAATACTGCAAAATGAAAGCTGAAACCAGGTCACTCAGATTGCATGGCAGGGACAATAGAATTCTGTCTTTACATTCATTTTTCAGGTTAATATGTTCTAAAGATATTTCTGCCATAAAACAAGCTGTCAAATATGAAAATCCCTTTCCAACTGGTTTAGGCTTCCATAGTTTTACTTAGGCAGGCCAAGTCTGAGGGCAGGGGTCCAGGTTATGGCGCATTTAAAGGTCCAGGCTGCTCGTCTCTCACCCTCCTAAGAGGCTCCCTGCAATAACATCTCTAGGGCCAGAAGGGAAAGCCTGACTGCTCTAGGGGGCAGGGCTTAGGCACATGGGGAACATCCAGCTTTTAACAATTTTGACTAAACTCTTCTCATTCTCCAGCCACTGAATACTTCTTGTCTAGTGAACTTTCATTAAAAACCTCTGCTTTTCCTTCAAAAGAGGAAGTGAATGGAGAAGCACTGTGTTCCATATACTTTCTGGAAATACACAATAGAGGCAAACTACTTTTAATCTTTACCGATGGCTTGAATTAGAAAACAGGCTCAGCCCTTCAGAGCCACTGCATAAAAGCTAAACACAATTTCATTCTTTGTAATTGATTTTTAGGTTCCATTTCAGCCTTTAAGCTATTTTCTTGGTTTTATGGCAACATCCTGGACCTGATTTTAGCATTCATCTGTCTAAAAACTTCACTAACTCATGTTATAACTTCATATATACTTCATAACTTCACTGTTTCATCTCTGACTATATTTTTCTTTGATCCACTGTTATAGCCATGCCCACCTCTAACATATAGAAGTTTTTACTGCAACAGCCAAGATGACATTAAAAAAAAAAGAGGTTGCCTCAAATCAACATTCTGAATGGCATTTATTACTGTTTGCACCACAACAAGAATCCGAAAATGTGATTGATGAATCACAATTTTAACTGATGATAGAAATAAAGCATTGCATACCACTTCAAATGGAATTATTTGGATTTAGTTTCTTGAAATAATTTTCAAGATAATGAATAGCTAGATTAAGAAGAGGAGTAGTAATAATAATAATAATAATAGCCAATCTATTGCACAACACCTGAGTATGGACATAGCCAGGATGTCCAAGAGCCATGCTCAGCTTTGACTGGATTTCAAACCCTGTGAGAGCTTGCAGGAGTAGTAGCTATCACCATATAAAGACATAGGTAGTCACAGGCACAGGGACTGGAACTTGAATGTCTTACTGGCGATGTGAGTGGCCTAACATCCAAGCTACAAATTCATTTCTTGGAGTCTGGCTCTCCATTTTATTGAATATTTAAGCAGCCTGTGCTGAGTGGACTGAAAACCAGTGGAGATTGATAGCCTTCTACCTCCCCTCAGAACAGAGCCTACTGTGCCAGTGCAAGTGGAGAGAAGCATAGGAATGCCTTCAGTCTGTTGTTGGGTGAAAGGACACTGCAACCATCTCCTCCAGATAGGCTTCTGAAGCTGTCTTGAGTCTTTCCCGCTCAAAATTACTCAGTGAAGGAATTCCTGAGTTCATGAACAGTTTTAGTATTATAGTAACTACACTTCTAAGAATCTTTCCACTAAAAACATTCTCAAAAACACTGTTGCAGTCTACACAGTTATTATCTCTACCTGACCCTAGACTTCTTTTTTGGTATACATAACTTTCACTCAGAAGATTTTATGATACTGTGTGTCATTCTATTTAGTATTATAAGCAGTTGATACTCACCCTTTACACATACCATTGACTTTATTAGCAATTCTTATCTTATTCTTTGTCAGTAAACAAAGAGCTGAATAGACAGTTCCCAAAGTTAGTGGGTTGTTGGTTTTAGGGGTTTTTTTCTTTAATCTATTTAGAAGATACTTAAGAAGCAACTTAAAAGAAAGCTTTGACAGCCTCATGATCAAGCTACTTGAACCACTGAGCATGGTTTTAGTTCTACTTGTCTTAATATATGTCAGATTTCTTAAACACAAAATAATATAGGAAAAGAGTAAGTGCTTCTTAATGTATTTTCTATTCCTGAGCATGAATGTTTTATCCAATCTTCCACAGTGCTTCTGTCCTCAAAGTTCATTGAAAACAAGTTTTGTTTTCATGAATTTTTGTATTTTGCTGCCTCTGTATAAACCATTTCCTCCTGAAAAGGATGCATTCTCTGTATGTGTTAGGCCAAGATCATTCTCTCTGCTCCACTGGAGCTTTGTCATTTCATCCCAGTTGGGGATCACCCCTCAGATTTGTACCCTGAATCACATATGACATAGTATGTGTATCCACAAACCTTTTGATCTCTTCCACACTAGGAAAAACCAAAGTCCTTTGAAAAAACACAAGACATACCATCCACTTGGAATATAGGAGACCCAAATTAGTGCCTCTGCTTTATTTTTGTTAGGACAAAAATAATTTTAAACTTTGGTAGAAACGTGATGTATCAGCAATGTTATACCTGTGCAGCAGCACATACATTCAGAAACATACATGAACAAACACAGGGAAAGTAATTTCTGAAATATTCATGTTCTTCCTGAGAATAAAAAGGCTTCAGGGAACATTAATGCTACTAACATGAATATGGAGCTTGGATATTAAAATTCATGAGGACCTGTCAACTGAACTGATGCAAACTCTATTTGCCAGAAATACATGATGACATTGCAAGCTGGCAAAGATGAAAGCAGCTCAAGAAAGCTCTTCTTGGTGCTATTTCATCCCCCTGAATGTCAAACAAGCTGTCTTCACCAATCTGGAGCTACATACAGAGCGTAATTCTGCGCTGTTAGGTGAAGGTGTTTTCCTGAGTGCAGGGGATGTGCCTCTTTCTCTGCTTCCCAGACACCAGACGGCCTAGGATTTGGAATGACAGTAGGCTGCCAACCAAATTTTGTGTTTACTCAAATATACGTTGTCTTCTCTTCCAGATGACTTGTAGTGAAATTTAACAGGCGTCATCCATATGTTCACATTCATATTCCACACAATACTTGCACGGAATATCAGCAGGTCCCTTTCAGAAAGCTCTAAATGGTTTGCCTAACAAGGGAAGCACTATCAATGCCATATAGAAATTACCTGACAGAGTCACCATCCTGCTAACAGGACTTCATCAGTCAATGTAAGGATTCAATGTCAGGACCTATTCAAACATGGCTGTCATGGTGAGTAATTTAAATTTTGGACCATTTACAGTTTATACCTTACTGGGGAGGTTTATTCAAAAATTGTTTAAAATCCACAGCTTTTTTACTAACAAATTTCTTACAAAAATCAATGAATCACTTTTGTCTGCTGCAGCAAATCCTGTGCATAACATGATATATTAAGTGCAAACATCTGGTGTATCTGAATTCACAGATGGTAAAGATGCTGNTCTAGAGATTTTGCTGGTTTGTTTTTATGCAGTGAACCACACTGAAATTACTTTTTCAAAGGCCTCAAGTTATTTCAAAAATTTCTGGGCAATGTTTTTCACTGAATACTAAACAGATGCTTGAGTGAACCATTCTTTGAACGAGTCATTTGGAGGCACAAATAAGAATCATACCTTTTCCCTCTTTCTGTCTCTTCTAAGTACTCAGTTACACTGAGAACTTCAGATAGCTCATCTGATAGCATCAGCAGCCTGGATTAGCAGTTTTTCTTTTCACTTGTGGTCAGTGATCACAGGTAAATTTTATGGCCAGTGGAATAGAGTTCTAGAGAACCTCATCATGCTGAGAAAGTCACTGAAACCTTTCATAAAACTTGATGCCCTCTCAATGCAGGAGTCAATTCTGAATATAAAGGAGATATTTTTTAAGTGCAAGGATAGTGAAAAAACAAGGAATGAAGACCTGATAAGATGAATGGGCAGGACTGAAGGCATGGGTCCCCTTCTATGTCATCTTCTGGAACAAAGATTAGTCATATTAGGTAATTTTCAGTGTTCCCAGCTTCCTTTTGACATGAATCTACATGTCAGAAAAATATTTAGTTGTTACTGAATTTATCCATCTTAGATGTAAAAAGTTCAAAATTCCTTTTGAAACAAACTATTTCTGACCTATAAAAAAGAATAGTGGAGAATGAGCTTTACTAGACAGAGTTAAGTCCCTTATCCCCAAAAATGTCAATTATCATTCACATTTATGGAATAAGAAAGGAGACAGATGTTCTCAGTCTACTCTCATTCTTACAAGTTTAAACTTTAACATCTATAACTGTTTGTGAAAAGTATACATCCCAGCTCACAACAAAGATAATATAGGCAAGAAAAGTCCTTTTCTTGGAGCAAGTTTTCATATGGAAAAATAATATGCCAATGTTAATGACATTTCATAAGAGAATCACCTTTCAGGTTGTTCCTTGAATGAGGTAGGCCATATTTGCACACAAAAAGCCGACACAAAACAATAAGCAGCTGAACAGATTGATTTGTCCTCTATCTGAAAGCATGTAAGTAAATAAATATGGTCAGTATTGCAAAATCCACTTTGGTTTGTATTCTGTGGCATTTACAGATGTAGGGAGGACTGAGATGCCATGGGCATAGATGCCATAAAAAGATAGTAGTGGCGCTGAAGTATTTACAGTTTGTATTGCAGACAACGTGAAATTAATATGATCAGCAAAGAGTGAAGGAAAGGACAAGGAGGGAAGACAAGAGGAATGGCACCCCACTAACACGCTGCCTTGTCACGTCCAGATCATTTGTATAGAAACAGGCACACACATGTGACACCACTCCCATTAAAACAGTTAATCTATTTCCAGTTTCTGTGTTCAGAGCTTTAATTTCTGTCATTACCTATATTTTCTGTCTATAAAATAACAAAATACAACAAATAACACAACAGCTCACAAAGTGTATCTTTGTTCCTCTATTCATATCTTATCCAATGTAGCCCCTCAACAATTTCAAGCACTTTCTGCCAAAATCTGCTGAAGTTAGCATGTATGCTTCTATTCAAATCTGTTTCATTGCTTGCTGGGATAGTCATTTGGCTGTGAGCTGCTACAGTCCCAAGGTAACTACCAGATACATACTTGGAGTTTGCAGGCCAATAGGTAGAAAGGAAGCCCAGAGCTTCTTCATCAGAAGCATGAATCAAGCTCTCAAACCA
>WAAD01006016.1:1232-38350 GCA_013389945.1 Fregata magnificens
GCTCTACCAGGTGCACAAGAAGCTGGAAGGGGAGGGGACACAGCTAAAATTGTTGATCCAAACTGGCCAAAGGGCTATTCCATACCATATAACATCATGCTCAGTATATTAATGGTAGGGAGCTGGGCGGGGGGTATCACTGCTCGGGGACTGGCTGGGCATCGGTCGGCGGGTGGTGTGCGGCTGTATCACCTGGGGTTTTTTTGTGTTTTGTTTTCTTTCCCTCTCTCTCTCTTTCGTTGTTTTCCTTTTCATTACAATATTATTATTACTATTATCAATACTACTATTATTATTATTTCTATTATTTTACTTTAGTTATGAAACTGTTCTTATCTCAACCCACGAGTTTTCTTACTTTTGCCCTTCCGATTCTCTCCCCCATCCCACTGGGGGTGGGGGGATGAGTGAGCGGCTGTGTGGTGTTTAGCTGCCTGCCAGGTTAAACCACAACAGGGTGTGTGTGTTATTGCACTTCCAGCTGGGCTAACTTGCCAATAGTGGGAGATCTCCATCAGGAAAGAGCTGGCAACTGAGTAATGGACTGATGGTCCAGGCATGGATACTGGATGGAGTAAAAGTCCCGCTCATATTTGAGGGATTGGTGACTGTGATGTGAATCAAGAGAATGAGGGGTCAGTATGCTCCACTGATGAACTTCAGCGCTGATCAGGGCAGGGAGGGTCAGGTGTGGGCTGCTTGTGTTCATAATATTCACATGGGTGCAGCTTGTGGTTGCTGATAAGGGCACTGGTCTCTGTGGTGACCTCTGAGAGTTTGTGTGGGTACTATGTACATACATGTGTTGGTTGGGAATATGTGCTCAGCCTCTCCCCACAGCTCTCTCCCTGGGGCTGGGAGCTCTCTGGATTTGGTTGCAGCAGTCCAGGAAACAGATCCCCTGGGTAACAAAGTCTGCTGGATTTGTCTATTTCTAACATTGGATCATAGCCAGTTCTGCATCTGTCAAGTGAAGGAAAATGAGATGTGTTGGTAAATTTGCCTTTGGAAATGTCAGTACTGTCAGGTCTAAAGATCACCTAAACAAGAATTTAGGGGAATCTCTCTGATACCCAGCTGGAGATCTAGCTTTAGGAGAGTTTGACTTTTCTTGGCCTTTTTTGTAACCTTCTGTAAAGTTACTAGCAAACCTGCTCTGCCAGGCTCTCCCAAATGAATGTCTCACTGCAGTAAATTGAGGGTTGACTCTACGTAGAGCAGAACAAAGTCTGTACTGTTGAGAGGTGTATTTCAGAAGGGTTGTGACATGCATCTCTAAAGGAAACATAAGAAAGGATTCATTCTATGTACTAAGGGATTACAAATGCCTAAACATGTTCACAGAATTAACCCTCACCCTTTTGCTTGTCAAAGTGCAGGGAACCTTGGGCCACTGCATTTCTACTTCACAAGAAGACGACATCCAGAATCACCATCCAAGGCACGGTACAAGACTTCCTCATCTCAAGCAAGAGATTTCCTCTGAGCACTGCTCAGTCTGCTGGACCATTTTAAAACAGACTTTTAGCTTTGGAAGTATACTGTTCAAGATTTTATGTTCCTGGAAAATTAAATTCTTAATTTCACACTTTGAAACTTTTCAGCTCTTGTGCTTCTGGGACAATAGACCAAGCTTATGATCTCCATCCCAATGATGTAAATTTGCAGTATCACAGCTGAAATCACTGGAAATATATTTCTGTAGCAGAAATAAGTATCTTATCAAGATCTTAGTTACTCAGACAGCTGTGTCTTTGGGGAAAATTTCTCAACTATTCATTAAAGAGCAACCTACAGTTGAACATCTAAAGCATTCATATATATTATGGTTCATGTTGATTGATACAGTCCCTCTTTTGGGTGGCATTAGACTAAGCAATGAAGGAAGTTTAATGGAGAAAATGAAAAGACATTCTTTTTTCTTGAACTGTGAATTAATTTCTTCACCTCTGAAAAGCAAAATATAGTACTGAAGGTCCCTGAAATTGGTCCTCAACCTCCCCTAATCTGAGACACCCCATGAAATAAAGATATTATACAGTATGGAGGATGATGGGAAGAAATAACTAAACATGTATGTAATTTAAATATCTTTTAAATATTTGGTAAAAAATACATAAATCCCTGCACTGTGCACAGTTAAGAGTCCTGTCAGGGGACATAGCATATGTTCTGGCTTCTGGCACATATGAGTTTATTGCATCATCATGCAACTTTGCACTGCCTTCTGCTAGGTAGCCTATGGCAATGAACCTTCTAGGACTATGTTTTTTCTTGCCTTGCATGTTTTGCACTCTTTTGGTACACCAAGCACACTAGCCTACCTGCTCCCGATGATGCCCTCCAAATGGAATAAAAAATAAAAAAAAAAAAGAAAAAGCATGGGTTCAACTTTTTGAATTCAGACAATTAATTGTCTTCTCACCTAGTTTTATCAAAAAGATATCAGAAAGTTCCCAAATGTTGTCAGCATTTGTTCTGAAGTATCTGCTTCTTGTGTTTGTTTGTAACTGGTCTTATTAATATCGTTTAGCAAGAATTATAGATATCTATTTTTTCTTTTTATTGCAGAAACACCAGAAGTTTCGATCCTGGCCTGAAAGTTATTCTTTTAGCAAAGACATAAGTAATGACAAATAAATTAACTTTAAGAAAGTAAAATATGGAAACAGTAATTCAAGGATCTTTCTTTTTTTTTTATAATCACTAATATTTCACTACCTTAAGCATCTGCATTCATATCAGGAAAGTCTATATCACACTGATGGGGACTCCTCCAGATATACAAGGTGAGTATATAGTTATTACTGAGCTGCAAACGCTAGACTGTACCATAGTTCTTAAGCTCAAAGCCTAGCCTTTCTTCTGTCCTCAGTGACACAGGGTGGCTATTCTGCTTGTAGATGGCAGAGCACTTAGGGTATATAAAATTACAATTCTTTCTTTGTCATTTTTGAATAGCAGATGAATTATGGTTTTTTAAGTATTTAGTGGAAGCTAAGTGCTCTTGCCTTGTGATCATAGCGCATAGTCCTATATCCTGGGGCACAGAGTTTTTACATGGTGCTGGAGAAGTAGATTATTTATGCCTAAATATTTTCCTCTGAACAAACATATACATGCACCCACACACAATCACACACTCATTTAATGTTATAAGGAAGTTACTCAAATGCCTGTTGCAGTTCTAAAAACAGAGGCTTCTCCTTATAAACCATTGAACAAGAAAGGAAATACTAGAAATAATGACTGTATATGAAGCTTATCACCTTGGCTCCTGGAAGCACTGTGAAGGTATAAGGTTGTCAAAAAAAAAGGGAAATGAACAAAGATAAAAGATCTCAAGATGTGCAGAAGCAACATTGTTAGTGTTATGTGAAGGGAATTTGGACTTAATACTCCCCCAAAGTAACAAGAGAGAAAACATCTTTTAAGAACTCCACACAATGCAAGAAAAAAAAAGTAATTTAATCTTGGATCAATATTTGAAAGTGGTAAATGGAAATTGCAGCTCAGTAAGGATTTTGGCTCACACAATTCCATTTCATTTTGCTTTCATGTGGTGCAAGTCTGGAATAACATTCCAAATGTTGGATTGTACAGAGGGAAAAGAAATATTTGTACTATTTACTCTCTGCTCTAAGTTAATAGATAACATTTATATATCATATACCTTATATGTGATACATCTTCTATACCTATAACATATATGGTAACTGTTTAATATATTGAGGTACCAGACCATGGATTCACCTGTGAAATAGAGCAGATCACAAGCTCAGCTGGTGCCAGACTTCTTTTGCTAGTTGGTGAATATGAATTTCATCCTCAAATATATATATATATATGTTGTTGTCAGTTGACATCTCGTGGTATAGAAGCAGTCTGGGCTCAGTGTTGCTGCCTGTGTTGCATTGCTATAGGCAGAGCTAGATTCCTGAGGCCAGGGAGGGGTCAATCTCAATTACTCAAGTTAAAGGAGCTGAGGTTCTGCTCTCTCATAGAGGATATGGTAGCAGCCCAGCTGTATGCAGTGTTATGCACAGAGACTGTATTTGCTCCAGCTCACTTTAGCCTCTCATGCATTACTGGCAACTGTCTGACCCTAGAGTGGGGCAAAGAAAGATCTTCTGTGCATACTGAATCCTCAAAGCCCTCCAGTCTACGTGTCCTTCCTCTTCAGAAACTGAATCACAGCCCATCAACGTTGGTGGGATGAGCCTACTGGCTGTGCTGGGTTTTGGACAGATTTTTAAAATAATCTGCAAAACAAGCCAAAAGGAGGCAGCAACGCCTAACTGGCAATGCCATGGATGGAGTAGAGGACATTCCCATCTGCTGCTGTGCGTCCCTGGTTCCACTTCACCTTGCCTCCTCCTCTCCCATCCTTTGTCTGACCTGTGCACATAGACTGTAAGATTTTCAATTTAACAGTGATTTTTCAAAATACACTGCTTTTTCTTTCATAGGAAGAGATTCTGATAGATTGATCTCTTATTCTGATTCCAAATTGAGATTCTGATACTGGTATAGGTGACACTGCTTTGCAAATAATAATAATAACAAAAACAACAATAATAACAATTCTAACAATAACATCTATTAAGTAAGTAGAAATATAAAAGAGGTGTGGTTTGGGTTTTTTTTTTTCCGTTGTTGTTTTGGTTTGGGGTTTTTTTGTACTTCTCGTAGTTATGAAAAGGAAGCAGACTAATGGTTGGTTTGACTCACTTTACCCCTGACATCCTTTGTCCCTCGGTTTAGAAAAAAAGGAAGATGGTTAGAAGTACATACAATGCAAGGGTGAAAGTATAGGAAACTTACCTTGCAACAGCTACAACATGTGAAGGTGTGAGAGCTGTGCCAGCAGTGGAAGAATTTGCTTAATGAAAATTTTCCCCAGGCATCCAATAATGTCGCTTGTGATTTCCACTAAAGATTACCCATCAGTTAGTACAAATTTGCTTTTTAATTGGCCTGTATTGCACCTGCCACATTCTGACTCCCCCAGTCTCTGAAGCATTGGCAAAAGAAGGAAGGTGGATATCTGGGGGGATTTAATCTTAATACATTACAGGAAGGGCATGCACAGCAACAATTAATGCTTAAAAGACAAGAATAATGTGCACTAGCACAAAGTGATGAGGAAGAGGGAATGGAACCTGGGGAGTAACTAATGAACAAGATTAATTAGCCACAGCAGAAAGATCTAAAGCTCCAGTGAATTCAATGGGAAGCTTTAATTCTGTTGACTTTTGTGGGTCCTGGGAACAGCCCAAGGAGGCCAGAATTAGAAAATCCAACAGCAAGGCTACGTTTATCCAGGCTTATTTTTAAAAGAATGCCAAAGTTAGTGTGTGTGGAAGGTAAACTGTAAACAGCTGGGCAAGCTAACTGGGCAGTGCAATGCAGGAGACTGACAAGCACATAGCATGGCAGCACCAACCAGCAGCAGGTGTGCAGGGAGACAGAATGACTCCATGCACTATTTGGCTGTAACCCAACTACTTGTTTATGTTGTTCATGGTGGCGTTGCTGTCGTTGGTTTGCTTTTGGGGGGTTGGGAGGGAAGAAAGAAAATAATTAACTTGAGAAATAGAGGGTATTTTCGTCTAGACGTGCAACGGTGTAGAGGCTCTGCCTCACGTCAGGCCTGGTGTGCTGCAGAGTGTACAAAGATCCAGTAAGAGGTATTTTCCAATTTGGGAGGCTTAAATATAAACAAAGGAAATGAAGGGGCACAGAAGCAGGGCTGCTGGAGCTCAGAAGGAAGCTTCTAGGAATCCAGGTGCAGTTCACCGTTCCAGGTACAGGATGCCCCAGGTCACCATTTCCGATCTCAGAAGGAGCATAATGCAGCTGACTTCACAGTCATGGGTGCTACCTGACTGCTGGATTCCTGCAAGGTCAACCCATAGAAAAGGCAACCAGGTTGGTACTTTGATATTTCGTGGCAGCAGGGATGAATGAGGGCAAAGAAAGTGACAGTGGTAACCAAGGTCCAGGGGCAGAGGGGAACAAGGGTCCAGGAAGGCAAGAAGACAGTAGTTTTGAGTAAGCACAGTGGGACACTGAGGAAGCAACAGAAGAGCCAGATGAAAAGGGCAGCAAATCGTTTTATTCAGGTAAGGGAGAAGGAAAGGCAGTGAATGGTAGGGGTGGACTGGCTCTCATGTCCCGCATAATCTAAACAAAATATTTACAGTTAAAATCTCACCTTATTTGTTGGATTGAGTAAAAAGAGTTTTCCTCTAGAACTTGTGTAAAGCTTATTACATTCAGGTTCTTCCTCCTCAATTTAATCTATATGTATTTTAAATACTTTTATTTTTTTGTCTCTCTTGGCTCAGATTTTCTGTTTGGTATTTGTCATCTTTGGCCTTGCAATTGCTTTGACTATTCTCACTGTGCAGTGTTGGCTGGGTTAGCAAAAGCCACAGCCTGCCTGCTGTGCCCAGGGTAAAAGGGACACGAGGCACAAAGGCCAGAGTAATTGGGAGCTGTGCCTGTTCTCTAAAGCTTTCTTCCTCCCCATTTTTCTAGTGGCCCCCTTTACGATCTCCATATTCAAATGGACAATTCTCTTTTTCTTTATAGGGAAGTGTCGAATTTATTTGGATTTCTTAAGAGCAAGACAAATTAAACTTCAAGTGTGAAAGTTTGTTAGAGACTGCTCAGTTTTGTTCATATGTTCAAAATATTTATTTTTCTCCCTCTCTTCCAGAATGGTTGGATTCTCCTAGCTCAGACTACTACGTAAGTCTCAGACAATATACATTTATGTATATAAATATGTATAAGTTCCTTGCAGTGGCTTGCTGGGAAATTCTGCTTCCAAACTGTGCAACTGCCTGGCAGCACTGCCAGCTGAAGGAGCATATGACTCCACAACTCCCAGATGTTGTGGCTCCAGAGAAATACTAGCACGCAAATAGCACGGGCAGCATGGGTGCTGATTTCTAATGTTTGTATTTCACAGGGTGCTCCAGGAATTGCAGAAGTGGGAACATGGTAAAGTTTCTCAGGGTTGGATTTCTAAGGACAGTCTCAATTCAATATAAATAAATAAATATTTTGCTTTGAAATTAAAAATAGAATTGAAAAATTAATTCTAGGAAATGTGGGCATTTGTTCTTACTGTTTTAAACTACTTTAAACTCACAAAACATAAATTTTAAGTTTCAACTGGTTTTGTTGAGGACTTTCTGCACTTCCTTACAGTGGAGTTTCACAACCAGCTTCAGCTGATGGTTTCTGCACTGCTGTGCACGGGCAGCTTCTCCTTCTTTCTCCCACACACCCTTGGCCGTGTCCTCTCACTTGTTTCCTTGGGGTGGTTAAAATAACTGTGCAGATGGGTAGTGAGTTGCATGAGTTGGCGGAAAGCAATTTTTTCCTCTCCAGAGTTAAATTTCAATCAGGTCAGTGAACTGATCTGCCTCACTGGGTCCAAGCAAGTATGAGGTGGCAGTGGGAAGAGACGGCTGCAGGCAGAAGGGAGGCAGGATTGTCCCCGGATTTCGTGTGATTTTACATGCTCATGCACATGGCATCTATTCCTTGTTACTCTTCCCCTTCCCACCACATCCCCTTTCCCCAGGTGCCTGCTCTCCCTGTCTCTAACTGTTTATTGAGTCCTTGGTTTATCTGCAGGAGAAATAAAGTTAATTCAATAAAGATATTCAAAATAAAGATATTCAGATAGTAGCTGTATAAGTATGTATATTTGAAATTTTATCTTTGCAGTGTTAGTCTGTGTTGTAATATCTGTGATATATTGCTGTTCCCTTTACATCATAACAGATTGTCTATTATAGAGGCAAAATTTAATAAGGGCATGTACATTAACATTATGGCATAATTTCCTGGCTGCCAGACAGGAGATATTTTGAATGTTAAACTGTGTCTGATATGTTAATATATGATGTAAGTACCAAATGGGGCTCTATTAACATCACTTGCTTAAACATTTTCCAAATTTCCTGTTAAGTCAGAGTGGGGGCAAAAAAGGTACTTGGTTCAAAGCGAAGAAATTGGGAGCTATTTGACATACTTTAATAGCAGCCCAGTTGTTACAGTTAGTAGCTATCTGCGTGAAAATCAAGCAAGTAGGAGAACACATCTTGTTAACGGTATAAGGACCAGCAGTGATGAGCATGCACAGCAGCTTTTTACTCAACAGAATAAAATGAAAAATAATTGTCCTCATGCACTTGTTCAGCTGTCAGAGTCATCATTTAGAAATAGATGGGCTCTACAAGGCAACTACTCCACCTTGCCTCTTGAATTTATGCTTCCAAGTTATCTGCATATTTCCTTTTTATGTAACACGTACAATGTGCTATTTAAAGGAACTGTAAAGGATTTAGGAAAATTGAGAAGCGCTGCAGTTGCATAGATCAACAGCCCTAGTGGCAAATTCCACCTCTACCAGTGACCTTCATTTTGACTAGGGGCAAATTGCTTGTCTTTTTCCTCTAGTAGCATCTATTTTCTTTCTATACCAGTTTTAAACCCTTTTGGTTAGGTATCTCTTATTTTGGGTTGGCAAAATGCAGATGTGATGAACCTCTAGTCTCCTTTGGGGCTTGAGGTGGTACCAACATGGAAATAATAATAATAATGATAATAATAATAATATGTAAGTGTAAAGATAACGGCTTATATAAGCATAGAAAATAGTAGCTTTTTACTGGACTAGATTGAGGTGGTTTCTTAATTTTTTATAAATCTACAGGTTAATCAGCTAAAGGGCAATTGTATCTGTCTTCTAGTTCAAAGAAGAGCAAATACTATAACACCTGAAAAGACACTGAGGAAACCTTTAAATCAGTCTTCATTATGCCTGAATACTAGGTACAGTTCAATGGTGGCTGTATCTAATCTCCATCCCTCATATTTCTGCTTGTATGTATAAATGTGTATATGTATGTATGTATATGTGTATATTGTATGCTTGTATGTATAATGGCTAAAATACATATGTATGATTAAGATATAGCACAATCTTGATACGGTCTGCCCTCAGAAGGGTTAATGTCCAGGATCTGGGCCTCTGCACAGGGCTGACACTGAACTACAGCAAACTAGAGATTTGTCTTTGTCAATCAGATGTGACATTTAAACTAATTTCCTACCTTCATAGTTTTTCTACCTTTGGCGCAACAACTGGTAATGTCGGAAGCAGAGCACAGGATGTTGTTAAAAATCAAAAAGTCAGCCGAATTTGCCTTCTGCCCATAGTCATTGAACTAAGTACTTCCCTTTCTGCTCCATGAATTGTTTGGAGATACTCTGAAAACAACTAAGCAAAACTTTAAATCTGTTCATGTTTGAGTTATGGTATCAACATAACCCACACTATCTGCTGGTGTCAAAATTGTCTCATTAAAATCAATGAGAAAACTTTGTGGGTTTGGTTTTTTTTTTAATAAAGGGTTTTATAAGGGCTTCTTCCTGTTCTAGCTGCACTTCTAGGAGACACTTTTCAATCACAAATACATGCCAGATATTTAAGACCAATAAGAGCATCAACAATTGCAAAGAGCAGTCAAATCTGATCTTTATTTTAGAAATACTCAAGAGGTTTTTTTTGCAGCTCGAGAGTCCTCATCTGTTCTGTCCTGGGCAATAAAACAACCCGCAGAGGACTTTGAATAATTCCTCCCTGCAGGTTGCACATGATTTCTGAATGTGTAGGGTTTGATTCTGCAAAATCATTAACAACAGGAATGTTTAAGGTGATGGGGGATAGGGGGAGCAAATATACAAGGAATAAAGTGTTCTGAATTATATGCATTCAGGAATCACTCTGAATCCAAAGTTTTCGGGGTTTTTTTTTTTTTTTGGCGGCCATTGGAATATCTTACAAATAAGTTACTGTGNCACAAATGATGAAACTGCAATTTTCAGTTTGGGATTTGGGGCATTTACAGTACACAGTATATAAGTCCCAAGATGTACTGTGAATCAACAATGAAGCAGTGACCACTCCAATTTGGGGAAGGAGAGATGGACGTTTGTTGAAGGTGGTCAAAAAGAACCAGGCTGCAGGAACAAGGGGGGAAAAGTTGCAAACAAAATTAAATGGCTGCTTTCTGTAGTATTGATCTTCATACAGTGTACAGTCACAGGTTCCCAGAAGCTTTGCCTTACCATATTGTTATAGGCGTAATTTGCTGTTGATAAGCAGACACTTCACCCAATGCACGTTCAATATTCAAGACCCTCTGCTTTCACAGAGGCTTTCTCAATTTTGGCTGTCCTTATTCTACTGACCTCATATGTGTATACTAACTACTCTTTCACAGATTTGTAGATCACCAAACTGTCAAGCTTTTTAAAATCCAGTGGAATATGACCAATTAAACAGAATAATTTCCTAGTTCTTTTTGAGACACAAGAGGAAAAGCACTCAAAAAAGGTTCAGGCAATGGACATTAGTGATTATATTTCTCATATTGTAACTGCTAGATAACCTGAAGTCCATGCCATTTGTGTGTAATATCTCTTGCTTAGAGGTAAAAGACTACTATAGAAGAAGTACAAGTACAGGGTTATGTTGCGCATAACATGGGCCAGGTGTTACTGGGGCTGCAAAATGACCCGACCTCCACATCTACTGCACTCAAGGGAAAGAGAGGGGAAACTTTTCACTGTGGGACCACAAAAACCCAGAGCCTATCTTGCTTTCATAAAACCACCCGAGAGAAAATGCCTTATTTGAAATGAGGATGTGGTAAGCTTATGTCATAAGGCAGACATCACCATAGGTTAATTTCTGTTAGGCAAATTCAAAGTTTATCACTCATATACTATTAATCATTTCATAGAAATAATGCTCTGCTGACTTTGGACTTGGGTGTTGGGACACATCCTGACTTCAGTCTGATTTCAGCTCAGCAATGCTTTCAAACATGTTTAACTTTTAGGATCTGAGTAATCCCACTGGATTCACATGGACTCCTGGCATACTCAAATTCACCTATGCTTAAGTGACAAACAATGTCTAATGTTGGAGAATATCTAATGTCATAATTGTAGTCTTAATGGACAGTTAAGAATTTAACAAAAATAAAAGCACAGTTTCTGGCTGGTCAGTCCTGAGTGTGAGCTGCAGTTCTTGGTGAAAGTGTGAACACAGATTTACTGAAAGATAAAAGGCTGGATTTTTTTTTTTGGTTTACTTGTTTCCCCATGCTATGATAGCATTCAAAAGATTTTCAAGAGTATTAAAGGTACTCTTTAAAGTTGTAAACTTCTTCTGTCCTTAAGATATTGAGTTATTTCTGGTTGATGGGAGGTACTTGCAAAGCCTACTCCATAGGTCTCTAAGTTCAACAGAAAGGTTCAAATTCATTTTACTTGTATGCTCGATCATGTCCAATATGAGTAGGTCTCATGGCAATGTCTGGAAACAGCTTTATGACTTTGCTTCAATCCTGATCTAAAATGCCTTGGCTATTTTTGTTATCACTCCAGCTGGGACTGCACACCTTGATCAAATTGCAGAAAAAAATGGTATAAGCTGTAAATGAAGATGAGAGATAAACAAAATGGATAATTCCAACAGAAGACTATTCAGAGTAATGGACAAGAAAGAAAATTATGAGACTCAAAGGGGGCATATATATTAAATCTCTCTCAATTCAAGCATTGCTGAAGTCATTCCTTGCCTTGGTCAAAAAAGGTAAAATGTTTTTGATAAACTATTGGATATTACATCTCTCTGATTTATTTCATTTTTGGATTCAGGAAATGCAGTAAACTGTATTGACTTCAGCAAAGTATTTGATACAATGTCACATTCCGAAATTATTGGTTAGGATGAAGATGATGGAGAATAATACAACAGTCTTGAGGCAGGTATAGAAAGAGCTAAGCAATGCCCTTAATGACTGATCTGTAAAATGGCACGCTGTTATGAGAACTTCTCAAAACAGAGCCTTAGGATTGATTTTGTTTGTTATGTTCATTTAAAAAAAAAAAAAAAAAAAGAATAAGAGCATGCAAAACAGTAACTAATTTTATGGCAGAGTTTGATTAATTTAGGAAGGGTTTTGCACAATACTGAAGTTTTCTGGGATAGCAGATCCCAAGACTGTCCCTTCCAGCACCATGTTGGTAAATTGAAATCTGTGTTACCAAGAGGTATCCAATTGTTTTGCTCATGTCTCAGGGACTGGCTGGGTATCTCCAGAGCCACAAGGTGTTGGGGTGAAGTACATAATAGGGGCAGACATGCCCACACTCTAGCCATGGCCATCATTGTCCCTTCTACGCAGGTGGTAGCTGATGAACCAGCAGTGGCCACCATTCCTATAGGTATGGGTCTGGTTTGGTGAATATGAACTAGCCACTGAGGATAATATTCCCAAAGGTTACCATTAATGTTTTAATGTTTGTGGACACTTGGTGGAGGTAAGGGGTTTTGAGGCTTTGCTTGTTTGTTTGTTTCTTTTGCCTTTCCTTTTTCTCCAACTTCAGCGGAACACGTCCACTTCCATCGTCATCACTGTGATGAATGTGTTGTCCTTTTTTCTCAGCTCTGGTATCATGTTCAAAGGAAACTCGGTATCTGAAGACCTGCCTCATTGCTTTTTCTGAGCCTTGTCCCATATTTATCAGTGTAATAAAACAGCTGCAAGCTGCCTCCATAGAGATTTGTTTGTTTGTTTTGGTCTTTTTTTGTTTCATAAACATGCCAGGTGATTTATTTAAGAGTTTTCATATCAGGTTCACCTGACAGAACATTGCTGTAATAATTTGCAATTTGTTTCCATTTATGTGTTCTTTTTAGCACATCCTGACAACAGAAGACCATTAATAAATAGGAGATGAATTATATTAATCCTTTCTGCCATTTATAGAAATGGTTTTTTCTCCCTCCATATTTCAACTCAGTCCCTAGTCTAGTTTGCTGAGTTACAACAATGTGGAAAAAAAGTCTTTTTAGAAGTAGTAGTGATATTCTATTTTTTTCTCACAGGGACACCAAACATCTGGCTTCAAAGATAATGGCAGTAACAATTATTTGCATCATAGCCCGAGCTAACTTGATAGCTGAAAGCTGCTGTTATTATCTCTCAGCCTCCTAACCTGTCCCCAGCAATGTATGAAATGCTCTGCCATTTCTCTCTGTGATACTAAACTTTATGAAATGCATGGGACCTGACACTGAAGCAAATTGGTTGCAAGGTTTACTTTTGTGTTTGTTTTACATATGTAAATGAATCATGCAGACTGAATATAAATAAATAAATAAAAGCAAATATTTAAACGTTGTTTCTCAGAAGAGAAGTGAAAACTTGTAATAAATCCCCCTAATAGACCGTCAGCTGCTCAGAGGTGTTGCCTACAGAGGGAAATTGTTACCTCAGAAGAACAGAGGTAATAATGAGTCAAGTTGTTCTTATTCACTATCGTGAGAAGGATCCGCAGGATGAACAACTCAGATATGCAGTTTATCCAAGTCACGGTTCTGCCACTTGTACTAACGTGATCAAAGGTAAGACATTTACTTAGTGGTAGTTGGACCAGTGCTACTTCCCAACATAGAGTATGCAGCTGTAAGAAAGAGCTGCTACTAGACATCCTGCTACCCTACTCACATGATGGTGTCCTTTTGGGCTCCACTGACCCCACTGAGCGGCTTTCAACCTGTGCCAGCCTGTGCCTGGGGGTGGGAGCTGCATATGGTTACAGAGGACCAAGGGAGGGATGAGATACTTCAAAGCCTCCCTTACTCACTGCCCATTTCCTTCTAAGCTCTGTGGTGCGTATTCTGCAATTTCTATGAAAAGGTGAGGAAGTCAAGCAGGTTGGAAAACCTCAACAGGTCTGATTTTCAAACTGCAGTTTTAGTAGTGCATTTGTATAAGTTATAATATATATTCATCTAGAAAAGGTTATATAGGCAGGAAATGGAAGTGCTAAGATCCAGATGGGCAAACAACTATTTTTAGTATCGTCTCCTGACCTTTCCATTGCCTTCCTGAAAAATTTCAGTCCTTATGCAGCACTCTGTCAGACAGCTGCCAAAACCCATATAGAATGTAAGTTTTATGAGTTCCAACATCAAAAAGCTACTGCCACTATTTTTTTAGACTGATGCTGGATGCCCCTCCTTTAAATTCTGCAAGACTGTTTCATCAATGTGGCAATCACATGCACACATATTGGTGCCTCTGTGTTTGCGTGTGTGTGTGTGTGTGTGTGTGTGTATACTGTCTCCAAGTGGCATTTTTTAGACAAAAATATCCTGGACTGGCTGACATGGGTTATTTTGCTTTGTAAAAGGAGCAATTTGGCATGGACAAAAGCTACATTTCCCCATGCTGTTATCAACAATAAATAGCTCCATCGTTACCAAGGCTTTCAGATTGTCAGCTGTCACAAAACCTGTGTACATATGCAGTGCAAGCATTCTGTCAGACTTTTTATTATATATATCCATGCTCGGGTATACCTCAGCTATATCTCTCAGTACTCCCTCATTTCCGATACAGATTTATTTCTGTCCCCTCAGAAATGTCATTTGCTCCCTTTTATTACTGTGAAATATTTGCAGGGCGATAGCTGAATCATAAAACACAGGTCAGGGAAGAGTACCCTGCGTTCACAACATGCAAATCCTGTTCCTCCCCTTTCCCATCCTTTTCGGCTTTGTGGATTTACAATGTCTTGTTTTCCTTTGTCTGGGTCCTTGTGCTATGTGGTGTTTCTTGTATTTAGAGCTTGGCAGCTGAGAAATGTGATCTTGGTCCTAGCAACAGACTGCAGAGTCTTGGCACAATTGCCTACACAGATGCAAATACACTGAAAGTGCTCGTTATCTGAGAAACCCTTAGCTCTTCAAAACCAAACAAACCTCTTTTTTTTTTTTTTCTCCCCCATTGCACTACGCTTCCATTTAAAAATAAGGCAAGAATGCTATTTTAGAAATACCTTCCATGCTTTACAAAAATACAGCAAGCTCACAGCCTTTGATTCCTCTCCTAAACATCCCATAAATCTTATGCAGTCCCCAAATGCTCTTCCCCTGCATCCCCTAACGCATCCCATGCCCCTAGGTAGTGATGCCCCTCAGTCTGTGAGATGACCTGGGGAGCGGTGACTCACTGCAATGGGTACCACCCAGCCCAGGGAGCAGATGGTCTCCCAGTACAGCCAACTCAGGGACTGGGTTACTAGGGTTCATCCCATCCCTCCCCACCCTGCCTTGTGCTCCTGTGCTCCTTAGTGTGTATGGAGATCAGCCTCTTATCACATAACCTAGCAATGGTTGAAAACAATACCTAAGTTTGGTGGGGTTTTTTGGTGTGTTGTCCTGAAAATGTTAATGAAGGTATTTCGCATAATCAACACTCTTCATTTCAGACAAATGCTGAACCCCATCTGGAATAGAAGAGCTGAAAAAATTTCATTCACCAACGAGAATATAAATAATATCAAGGCTGACTAGGGGTGAAAAGACTGACAATATGAGAGATGGCTGATGCTGTTTTCATGGCCCTGTGCTCTACTAAATAGAGAAAAGAAATATCCAGCCATGAACCAAAGAACAGGCAGAGCAGGAGCAGAGAGCTTAGCAGGGCAAAGCAAAACTTCTGTAGATCTTATTTTTACAGTATAATGCAGAGAGGAAACCGAGGCTAAAATGTTCTTAATGTCTCTAGGGTGTGATTAAAATCTTTGAATCCACTGTTATTTTTCAAGTGCAGGTTGAACTGAGCTGAAAGGATGCTAATCAAGTGAGGAATAATGAAGCTCAGAACCAGGACCATACTCAAAATTTGGTCTGCTGACCACCTTTGTCATAACTGCTAACATGATCTAAATCACATCAGTGTCTTAGTGACACTGGAGTAAATAGGACATACTGTGAATGTTCTTCTTGCCTTATTTTCTTATTTTGTTCTCCATCCAAGATGATCAAAGAGGAAAAGGAAACAGCAATTAGGAACTAAAAATAGCATTAGCAACATTAGACTTTCTGCCAGAAGATAGATCTTTGGGAGTAGGACTTCAGGTAGATTAGACAGATATTTCATTTCAAAGTATCTGACACATGAAATGAACTCAACAAAAAAGTTCTTTGAGAAAAATGAGGATCAATGTGACAGCACTGTTGTGCATCCTGGTTCCCAAACAATTTGAGTCTGGGGATGATTTTCCTAGCCTTTGGCATGCACGGAAATAAGTGTTTCTTTTAAGGATAAAAGTTGACAGCTGTTTATGATGAAGCAGAAGACTCTTTCCTTCGAGCTTACCAGGACAACTCCCTGAGTTAAATAATTTTTCTACTGGCTCAAGGGTAGATTTATAGGCACCAGATGCAGAAAAACAGTAAGCGACCATTTTTTCCCTGCAGGAGTTCCCACAAAGCTAAATAGTCAAGATCAAACAGGGCCTCAGCACACATAAATGCAGTTCTGGTGAAGCATGACATAATTTTTAAAATGAAATGCATCCAGGCACATGCAGAGACTCATTCATAGAAATGACACTGCACGTGCTGTCTTCTGCAGGAGTGTAGCTTAACAAATAAGTGGCCACAGGTCTGGGGGAGCAGAGGTTGGTTTATTTTCTAGGTTTTCTTACCCACATCCAAACTCCTGAGGGAACTTCAGGGCCAGTAATGTAGCAGAGACCTGTGCAGGAGGGACTGCTGCCAAGGTGGCACATTAAAGCTGCTGCAGAGGTGTCTAATGACACTTATTTTATAACTACACTTTTCTTTACTATTTGCTAAACCAAATAGTTTGTTCTAGTAGTGACTAGAGGGTAAGCAGAGGGTAAGCAGAAAGATGCGGATGAGATCAGGAGACTATAACTAGAATTGTAATGTTCCATAGGAGGAGAGTAGGAAAGATCAAAGTAGGAAGAATTTGTTGGACAAAATTTGTGAATGACCTACAAAAAAATGACCTACAAAAGCCTGCCATGCACCACATAATGCAATCAAGCAAAAAAAAAAAAAAAATCCCAGCCCACCAGTCTGACTGGGGGCTTTGGGGGGCAAACTCCTCTCTCTCTTCTCAAGCTTGTTTGGTGATTCCAACATGAAGACACACCACAAGCTTTGTTTTGTTTTCCTTGATTCTGTTATATACTCTCTTCTACAAATTTTTCAAACTCAGGAGATTTTTTTTTTTTTAATCATTTCCTTAACAAAAAGAAAAGGAAATGAATACAACGTAATTTAAAAAAAAATTACTTGTTGTTGAATGTTGTCAGAACTCACTGAACTCCCTGGAACAATGGAGAATTAGCATCATTTAAGGGACTGACCAACTTTACCTTGAACTCCCATTGTCCATCTGAACATTTGCTTTCAAGAAGATCCATGAAGTGCATTTAAAGCGTCTGTGCAATAGGAGTCACTAGTCTTCCCTGTCAAAACTATTGGGACTGTAAATTTGTCAGCTAGGATTAGAGGTATTTTTTTTTAGAGATGAAATCACTTTTGGAAATACATTTGGTGACATGCATTTTGATAAGACTAACTGATCAAAGGGTAACTCTTCCAGAAATGCCTACCGTGAATTTCAGCAGGACTTGAGCTCCTGTGTCAGTTTTGAAATGAGGAAAGTAGTTGCAAAGTTATTTGGGTACTTTTGAGCTTTAACCAAGACCTTGTTTTACACCTCATTCAAAAGCTAACAGCCCTAAACAAACAGTCCTTTTGGAAACAGTTCAAGGCATGCCATGCAATTGTCCTTGTAAGTGAACTTTATTTGTTGGCTTTTGATTTGTGTGGGAGGGCAGCTCTGTTCAGTCCCTGTCGTGGTCTGCTGGATGCCAGATCTGTCATTCTTAAAAATATGGTGCCTGTTTTTAGGTCTGGATGGGATCTCTAATTATTGCAGGTTTTGAGATCTGTAATTAGGGTAGTGTTGGGATCTCCAGTTACTGCAGTGCCGGAATCTCTAACTACTGTCCTTCTTCAGAGTGTCTTTAAAATATTTGTTATTTCAGCCAGAGAAGATACAGCTGGATTCAGTATTCTGGAAAGCCAGATTCTGGCTTTCTGATAAATCATTCACTGTTAGCATCAAGTTAATAGAACAACATTTTTTTCTTTTGAGAGGTTTGAGATGGAGGGTAATCTGTGGTTTAAAAATCAAGTTGTATGATTCATAAGATTTACTATATTATTATACTATTTATCCATTCTAGCTGAATATAAATAAAACTGTTAGTAAAACCATTTTGGTTTTGTGTTTTTATTGCTCTTGTCCCTTTTGTTCTAACAAAACCCCTGGAGATTTTTCACTTCAAACTGTATTTGAAGTAGTGTATCCAAGGGATCATTTTTCGAAGAAGATCATGGCCGGGCAATTGTACGAGGTAAATGGTCAAGGTAAAGCTCAGAGCCAGCTGCTGTACAGAGGGAAAAAATAACCTTCATCTAAACACAGAATTGTACCTCTGGAATTTTAAGGAAAGCCCAACCAACAAAGAAAAATCAAACCAAAGCAGAGGCATCAGCTTTTCTTCTTTTAGTTTTACACGAGTTCTACACTGGTGGTTAGTTCAGCAACTCTGTGAAGTCAAAGCCAGTCCTAATGATTTCACTCAAGATATCTCCTTTGATGGACTTTGCTACTGCATCCAACAATCATTCATGGGAAGGGGTATCTTGGGAAGAAAATCTATGCTTAATTTACAGTATTTTTGCTTTCCTTCTTTAGGAAGAGGATCAGGAGATCCCAAAGACAGAATCAGGATTTCTTTTTCCCTGTTTACTGCAGTTAACTGCTAGCTTTGCACTGAATTGGGTGAGTATCTGGGTGTCCACATCATCCAGCCATAGCTAATTCCAAAGGGACATTCTGTTTCATTGCTGAAAGCTTTCAGTCCTCCTTTTCCCGAGGCTAATGTGGCTTTCCACTAAGTATAGCTACACTCCTGCATTGTGCTGGCATTTCTGCTTAAGCATGTACCTCTTCCTGCTACGCTTACTTAGCCACTCTGGAAAAACTATCATTTCCATGGAGAAAGCAGAGCTGCCCAGGCAAAGTATCCCCTTATGAGACTGTGGTTTGAGAATAAAACAGGCCAAGGCTAATTTTCACCATGTAATGATCGTAGATTGCAACTAAGTAAACTTTTGTCCATGTAAAACATTTATTTTTCTATTAGCCTATATATTTGTTCCCATAGCTCAGAAGCACATGGAAATGCATAGAGATGCACCCCATTCTCTAAATGGGGATGATATCTTTCTGTTTTCCACTTCTGAAAAAAAATAATTGTTTAAAAATAGTGCATATGTACATGGTTTCACTGAGGCTGCCCACTATGGTAATTTTTGTTACTCCTAAGTCATGAGTTTTAGGCCTTGGACATGGACATGAAATACAATAATGACCTCCTTCAACCCTGTAAATCCCAATAACATCACTGTTGTCTTTTCTGCATGACTGGGGCTTTAAAAGCAGTGATTTATATTTAGTGCAGAATATTGTATTACACTGATATGTTTCCACTTCTCTTCTGACTCCCAATTTTTCTACCTGTAACAAATTTTGTGCTAACATACCATCCAAGTTTTAATTTCATTTCTATTCCATAATTTCAATGCTGTGGCAGAAAATCCCCATGCTTACATTTGTTTTGTTACCCAATAAAGAGGATTGTGCCATGTGCTGTAAAAGCATTCAAGTTGTCACATCCATAACACATCCATAACACCCAGCTGTCAGGATGCTAAATATTTATACGTAGAAATTACAAGTATGAAGAATTAAAAAACCAAAACAAACCCCCCACATTTTGTTTCATTTGGCCTTATCTGTCAGCTGAGACAAAATAAAGAGTGCTGTGAGCAAGAGGTCTTGCTGGTGTGGTGGGCTCCTAACAATACGGGTTTTTTTGCAAGAAGGTCAGCAATCATTTAAATGCCATGGCTATGGGATTTGTGTTCTCACAGCACTGTGTATGCAAAAGGCTCTGAGGGGCAGGAAGTGGAGGGAACCACTCGTTGGATGGCCATGGTGTATAAGCAATTGGTGTTACCGTGTTGTCTCCAGCCTGCATCCTCATGGGAAGAGAAATGGTGTGGGATGGCAGCCACAACAGCAGCAAATATAAAAGACACATTCTCCTGACAAGAGTATCTGGCATTTGGGGTTTTCTCTTCTCCCCACAGAGATCTAGATATAGGAGACAGATAAAAAAACTACCTTGAATAATATGTCAGAAAAAAAAAAGTGGGGGAAAGAGAAGATGGCTTTTTGTCTTACTGTCTCAATGGACATTTTCATGTTGTGTAGAGTGACATGTACCCCTGTACACTAGTGGGTAGAAAAACAAGGCAATTCTTTACTTGTTATCTCTGTTTTATAAAGCAGTGTCCTATATATCTTTCCTGACTTGTACAGATAGAATTCTCATTTGAGATTGCAATATTAATTACTTCACAGATTTTCATGTTTCCTTGCAATAGAAGGCAGGAACATCATCTTAATTAGTGCAATCTTACAAAAACAGAGGAAATGCAAATAAGAAACAGAATGAGTGTTAGACCATTGGAAGCTCTCACACGTGCTCTCTCACTAAAGGCACACTTTCAAAACAGAAACCAACAGCATAAAATACTTTAATAAAAAACATCACTCTGCTTTATGCCCTCTGGAAAAGCATGCATACACATATCTTTTATAACATCTTTTCCTTCACTGCTTTGAGTATTTATTTCTTAATTCAGAAATACAAAATAACAAATACTTGTGAGCAATATACAGTCTAGCAAATCCTATTTTATACATGCCGTTATGAAGTATTGTGAGTTTTCTAACTTTCTTTCTTTCACATTTGAACTAGACATAAAAATAATACATTTCTTCACAGGAAAAAACCAAAATGATCAAACCTTTTCATTTAGACAAAATTAAAATTCTGATTTTAAATGCTAATCATAGCAAAGGATTTCAAAGCAAAATTTTTTTTCACAGGAAAAAAACCACAAGCCATATGAAATACCATTTGACACTGTCAATTTTTTTTTTTTTTGGTCCTATATTACTTCTAAAATTAAGGTTTGCTAATTGAAATCCCACCAAAACCAAAGAGAAAGTTAATTTAGCCTCACAGCTAATACTTACAAAGCAGCTGATCTGTAATAACCCATGTAGGTAAACTGAACAAAGCTACTTGCTGAGGGCTGTGTGTCAAAAATGTGCTAGATTTGGTAACCCCACATGAAAAGAGATCCATAGCAGAACAGAGATGGCTTTTAAGCCATTAAGCCTCTTTTTCCCCTATATTTGGCCTTTGCTTTTCACCTCTGCATTTTGTTGGACAAATATTTTATTTTCTTTTTATTGCACCATTATACACAAGAATAGATTGATAACTTTAGTCCCTATATTGTTAAAGAAAGGATGTGTCATGTTGCAGTGTATGTTCAGAAATGATGGCAAGAGTTAGAATTTTCAGTTCTTTTTTCCATACGCTATGTAACACTGAGGATCCCTTAGGACATTTTAAGTCCCTCTGCATGATGTTTTACTAGCCTTTTTTTATTATTTTTTAGTGCAGCCTATTCATCCTGTATCTGGTACTATATCCTGCTTATTATGTGCCATTTCCATCTGCCAAAATGGCTCCAGCTGTTTGATTTCAGATTGCACCCAGAGCCATGCCTATGAGATAAATTAATTGCCTGCCCTTTACAAATTCAAAAAGACTTCTCCCCCCCATCTCTAGTTTTGTTCTCAGATAGAGGTATCAACCCTCTCACAGAAAATATAACCTCCATCACTAAGGTGGAATACAAATGGGCAATTAACCAAAGCCATATACTTTTGGCACTGGTTTTCTACCACCTGACTCTCTCATGGGGCTTTGACTTGATGATATATACGTCTTTACCCTGTGTGGAGCAGAATTTTAAACTGAGTTGTAACAACTGGGAACAATATGAGAGCTTTCTCAGGAAGCAAATGGCAGAGAAAACTACATGCCACTACCTGAAAGGCCATTAATGTCTGTCAGGAAAAGAAAGGTTATTTAATGCCAGAGGAATTGATACTGTACTTAGGCCAGCCCAAATGCTTATCCCACTGGTAAGATAACCTTCTATTCTGTGAATTAATTTATGAATCATCTTTGAAGCCAGAAGACTTCTCCAATTACTGTTTGTAGCTGGACACCAGCAAACAGTCTCTCATTTGAGAAGTTGCCTAGGAAGAGAAAAGTTGGATAATTCTGGGTTACTGTTGGCTTTAATTTCTGGGTTTTTTATATTCTATATAAAAGCACATTTTAATGTATTTTGGCTTTCTGGTGCTTCCTGAGGTATCATAGACACCACTAAGAAAACATCTCAATACATCTCCTGCAGACATCACATGCTCAGATGCCTGCTGCAAACGTTTCGATCCTATCATTATCAAGGTGCTGAGAAGTCAACACTCTAAAATTTTCACCCTAATTCTCATGCTAGGTGTGCCCATGTACAGTGCCAAGGATGATGCAAAACTGAAAACTAAGATTACATTTGAAGACAAGGCTGTGCTAAACAAGCAATATCTGATTGGCAATATCAGACTATTTCAGAGCTGCAAAGTGCTCCTGTTTTGGACTCAGCAATAACAATAAAACTTCATTAGCATCTGTACAGAACATCAATACTTTAAAAGTGAAATATACTGCCTGAGGCTGGTGTAACTGAATTTGCACTGAAGCCATCTGCCAACCCAGCAGTGTCAGGGAGTCACAGCTCTTCACACCTCTGACTGACTGAACCGATGCCAAAGAAATTCTGCATTGTAGCTGCATGATCAGATAAAGAGAAGCATTGCATTTCTTGACAAGCTACTATGACTAAAATGCACACTGAGTAACCAACTTATAGAAGAAGAAAGGGGAAAAGATGAGTCTGCTATCAACAGAAATGTTCTTGGTATTTAAACCTTTTTCAAAGACTACTGAAGGCAACAGGAGTTTGCCCTCATCATAACCTAGGTGTATCAATACAAATCATACTTGGCTGAAATTACTTGTGTTTGTATCAGGCTTTAATGTGTGTTAGTGGAAAGTATTAAATCTATGATGCTGTCTTTCCCTTCCTTTATATGCCCACCTGGGAAATATGAAAGATGTAAAACTCTGCTAAGATCAACTTTCCTCGGCAGAAATTTTTTTTTATCCCTCTATTTCTTAATACCCAGCACAAATGTTGAGGAAAACTAGTTCCACATAAAGAAACTAATTTGCCTCCTCATCATTATATTCACAGGCATTGCGTTTCAGCAGTCAGAAAGCAGTAAGGTAATATTAAAATCTTTAGATAACTGTTGACAATTATGTGACTCTGGAAATATTGCCTATAAAGGGAGGAGGTCTCTCATGGTGCATTCTTTGTGACTGTCGAAACGGCAATAGGCAGGTACAATGCCTGAGTCTGGATTCCCTCATCATTACGCACAGGATCAAAATTCAGCAGAAAACCACTGGAGCATATTACTCTGGAGCATATTGAGACATATTGAGACACTAGTCTCAATTAAGGACAATTAGCAGTGCCACTGTGCATATGTGTGAGACAGATTATTGTGGCACCAGAGATAAAACAGATTCAGAACAGGAAAGAGAATATGGCTTTAACATCCTAAAGTGTTGTTTATGGCAATTCATAAATGTTTTCCACTGCTTTTATCTGAAATTTATGATGTTCTGAAGCAAAAAATGAAACTTGCCAAAAAGAAAAAATGAAGTACCAAGAGAGAAAAAGAGAACTATCCCAGTAAATATACCCAATGATCTTTCTGCTTAATCAGGTTATTATAAAATCTACCTTTCCAGAAAACAGATGAGAGCTGATTGCCGTTATCAAAGCTAAACCACAGCTGTCTCCTACTCATTTGGTACACAATAGAAAGCCACATAAAATTACTTTGATAGTGAATTCAAATATTATGCTATTTAAAATTTAAAATTAAATAAAATTTAAAATTAAATTAAAAATAAATTAAAATTTTATTTTAGCAGTGAGAATTTTAAAATCAGTAGTTTCACAGTATTTCACTGTAGTGTCATAACTTCATTCATTGTTAAGGGTGGAAAGCGAAAGGATCACGAAGGCAATGTACTGCTGTTTACTCTTGCCTGGGCTTACAGGGTCATGAAAATAGGTGTCAATTGTGTCCAGGAGACAAAACCTTACTTCAGGGATAGAGTAGTGCCCTGGGGCTTTTTTATTTATTATTTGTTTAATATTGCCTGAACAGCGATCTCTGTCATAAATAAGCTTCTAAGGTATTGCATCAACAATGATGAGATTAGGATTAATATTAATTCCCCCATTACTAAATGGGTCAGAGCACTCTGGTGCTTAAGGGGGGGTTTAAAATGATCATTTTATGAGATATTCATCCTTACTACTGTTATTCTAAAATCCTGAATTCATTACTCAGACCAAACTCCCAGAGACTACATTATTTATTCCATTTTTATTAACGTGCCTTCTAGAAGTACAAACCTTCTTTACAAAACTAAAGAAAAATATACTCAGGAATATTATATATTTCCCCTAAACCACAAATTTAACACATAAAACCTTACATAGACTTTGAATATCACAGAATCACAGAATCACAGAATGGTTGGGGTTGGAAGGGACCTCTGAAGATCATCTTGTCCAACCCCCCTGCTTGAGCAGGTTCACCTACAGCAGGGTACACAGGACTGCGTCCAGGCGGGTCTTGAATATTTCCAGAGAAGGAGATTCCACAACCTCTCTGGGCAGCCTGTTTCAGTGCTCTGTCCCCTCACAGTAAAGATGTTTTTCCTCGTGTTCAGCTGGAACTTCCTGTGTTCCAATTTGTGCTCATTGCCTCTTGTCCTCTCATTGGGCACCACTGAGAAGAGTCTGGCCCCATCGTCTTGACATTCACCCTTCAGATATTTGTAAGCAGTAACAAGATCCCCCCTCAGTCTTCTCTTCTCTAGGCTGAACAGACCCAGGTCTCAGCCTTTCCTCATAAGAGAGGTGCTCCAGTCCCCTGATCATCTCTGTGGCTCTCCACTGGACTTGCTGCAGCAGTTCCCTGTCCTTCTTGAACTGGGGAGCCCAGAACTGGACACAGTACTCCAGATGTGGCCTCACTAGGGCGGAGTACACGGCGAGGATAACCTCCCTCGACCTGCTGGCCACACTCCTTTTGATGCACCCCAGGATCCCGTTGGCCTTCTTGGCCACAAGGGCACAGTGCTGGCTCATGATCAGCCTGCTGTCCACCAACACTCCCAGGTCCTTCTCAGCAGAGCTACCTTCCAGCATGTCAACCTGCAACCTATACCGGTCCATGGGGTTGTTCCTCCCCAGGTGCAGGACCTTACACTTGCTCTTGTGGAATTTCATACAGTTCCCCTTGGCCCAGCTCTCCAGCCTGTCCAGGTCTTGCTGGACGGCAGCACAGCATGTCAGCCACTCCTCCCAGTTTGGCATTGTCGGCAAACTGGCTGAGGGTACATTCTATCCCTTCGTCCAGGTCACTGGTGAATATATTGAACAGGACTGGATCCAGTACAGACCCCTGGGGAACACCGCTAGTTACAGGCCTCCAACCAGACTCTGTGCCCTTGATCACGACCCTCTGAGCTCTGCCGTTCAGCCAGTTCTCAGTCCACCTCATATTCCTCTCATCTAATCCGCACTTCCTAACCTTGTCTGTGAGGATGTTGTGGGAGACAGTGTCGAAGGACTTGCTGAAGTCGAGGTAACCAACATCGACTGCTCTCCCTTCATCCACGCAGCCAGTCACGCCATCACAGAAGGCTATCAGGTTGGTCAGGCATGATCTCCCGTTGGTGAATCCATGCTGACTACTTCTGATAATCTTCTTTGCCTCTGCATGCCTGGAGATGACCTCCAGGATGAACTGTTCCATCACCTTTCTGGGGATGAAGGTGAGGCTGACTGGCCTCTAGTTCCCTGGGTCCTCCTTCTTGCCCTTTTTGAAGATTGGAGTGACATTTGCTTTCCTCCATAGAGGTGTGACTATGGAGAACTGCCAGTAAAAATAATGATCATTTGTAAATGTGTTCACTTGAAAGCAGATCTGAAGCCTTCAAAACAGTAGTGCTCTTGTGACCAGCCCCTCCATCATATCAGTTGCTATTTCCACATCTGTACCTTTTATTCTGCTTTAATTGAATGTAAAGAAGGCAATGCTAACTAAAAGTAACCACAAACCTTCATTTATGCAATTAATGGAGTGAGAGACAAGGGGAGTCTCACAGAGACTCACAGAGGGTCGTGGAGAGTCTCTCACATGTAGCGAGTCTCAGGCTGGAGATTAGAGTGCACAGTTTGTATCTCTGACAACCGAGAGGATTACTTGTCACAATTCTCAGTTGTCTGTGTGGACAAAGTTCGGTAATTATTGCTAGACCACGGTGCCTTTTTGACAGCTCATTGTTCTCAAAGCAGTTCTTTATCTGATGGCCTTTTCAGAGAGAGGTGGATTCTCCACCAGCAGCCTTTCTTGCTCCTGGTGCTTTTCACCGCTGTTGACTTTGTGTAATACATGATTCACCTCAGCCAGCGCTCCCTGACAGCGTCAGTTCTGGATGTTCTGAAGCAGTGATCTAAGCATAGCATTAAGCCCTGTAAGTCACAAATGACTTGGCATAGACGTGAGTGGGCATTAATCACATGGAATTTTCCCAGTTAGGGGATAGTTTTATTTGGATGCTTGCGCACACACACACAAACACCCACATGTCTATATTTTGTCATGGTTTTATGTGTCCAGCACACCCAACACCATTCAGTCTGGCCATTTCAATGGCAGGGCTCTTCCTATTGGCAAAATGCAGAATATAGTGACATTGTCTGTTGTTCCACTTTTGATCATTTTTCACAAAGGCATAAGATCTTTACAAATTATTTCCATCCCAGTCAAAAAAACAGATATGTTCTTCTTCATCTTCCTTTGTCTGGCAGTGACCCTAAAATGTGTCTCATAAACTCAAATGAGTCAGAATAGCCAAAAGATTAGCTTTCATCCCCAGCGAAAAACTAAGTGGTGCTCAGCTGGGAACCTGTTCAAACCATTCTGGATCCATATATTGCTTACACTTGTTTGATTCTTTTAGATAGAGACCACATCTCACCCAGCAGACATCGCCACTCATTATTTTAACCTTCTTGCTTAAAACTGTATTTTTACTTTATTCTCATTAATGAGTACATTTTCCATGGCACATATATTTTTACATGTATTTGAAGTGTCACCTTGGTTTCAGTAACAATATGATACATCATTTCTTCAGTTCTCACTAAAGGTCACTGTAAATCAGTAAGGTCAATTTAACATTTTGACGTGTCCCCTTAGGCCGTTCTCATTTCACTCCATAGATGGTTCAAGTCTTCTGTATCATCAGCCTGTTCTTCAACTGAGGAGGGTAAAGCACTTCCCAATTCACCGTTTCATACTTGAAGATCTCTTCCCATCAGATTCACAAGCATAACAGCCTTGTTGAAAGGTTTGATTCAGCATTTCTGTTTGGCAGGCTTAGAGCTTTCCTACAAGCCCTCACATACAGTTAATTTGCAGCAATCCTATCTCAGGACTAGATTGTAGAGAAAGCAGTGGCTGAGTCTCACTTCCCAAAACTCTACACGATAATACCATATTTTCTCCCACAATGCTACCATGCCCACACTTGAAGAATGGGAGTGATGAAGTGAGACGCCATCCATCCCAAGCTCTTCTCGTATGCCTGGAAGACAAAGTCAGGGTCCTATCCTGGTTCATTTCTCATTTGCACTGAAGTCTGAAGAGTGTATAATCTCCAGACTGACCTCTGGATGAATGACAGGGCTCACTCTTTTCTGTCAAAGCCCAGAAAGCTAGTGACAATTTCACCCTACATTAAAAAGGCTGCAGATAGGATAATTACCTCATAGAAGCCACAATTAATCTTTCTGGGTGTCCTCCAAAACTAGTGGTAAGATGTGGTTACAGCATCTGGGTCATGACACTGTCTCAAGCACTTGTCCGTGACAGTCGGTGCTTCACTCTTCACACTCCCTGGTGTTACTTTGGCCCATGACAGATAGCACCATCCCAGACACCAGCCAGGTTTTGTTCAATGGCAACAGCATGGTAGCAGTTTGGAGACGGTCATCATGGTTTGAAGGGGAGGAGGGTTAGGGTAGGAAGTGCTCAGCAGGGCTGTTCTGCCTAATGAGGTTTTACCAGTTTTATTTAGTTGCATGTGGGGATGGACTGACTTCCACAAGGCATAAGCTCCTGTCTTGAACAAGAGAGGATGCCTAATCTTACAGGACTAAAATTAGTCTTTGTGAACACCTCCACTAGTATTTTGTCATCAGGCAGTGACTAATCTTTTCTTATAAGCCTGCTGTGATGATGCATCATAGGGATCAAGTATTTTTAAAAAAAAAACTTTTTTTGCTAAGCTATTTCATGTGACATGTGACAAGTGGCTATTTCTGTTGTACTGCTGTGTTTGGTGAATGTATTAAATGCCCCAGCAAGACTTCTGCATCATTGTCATCCATTTGTCTTCTAGATATATGTTCATGAATTTGTCTTTCAGTTTGCTGGTAGCTTGTAGTGTCTGACACGAATGCTTTTATTGAAAGCCTTGTTATGTATTCCTTATTATGTAGTTATGTAGTAACTACTGCTACTGGGCACTAACAAACATCAGTGACCATCTTCATTTTACAGTGTATCTATCTCCCTCTTTTCTGTCTACTCACCAAGTCTTTCATTCATTTATTACTGTATACTTTATCTCTGTCTCATTTTGCCTTATTAACTGCATGAATTTCTGTTTTCTTATTGATTGCTAACACATTCGAGAAGCAAAATTTTCAGCAGATCCATCTCAGTCTCTCATTACCAAAAAGTTACTTTTTATTATATTCAGCTACCTCAGTTTGATGAATTGCTGCTTATGCAGAAAGGAAGTTGCCAACTGCAGTGGGCTTTGCGATTGAAAGGATCCCTCCTTTCTGGCCCATCACAGCCAAGCACGGGGCACCCTCACACCCAGGAGTTTCTCCTCCCCTAGCGCGATGGACATGGATGCTGCTGGCTCCCAGCCCCTCTCATCCCCCTTCTTTTCATTTTCCCAGGCTCATTCTTCTTCAGCTTTGACCTCTGTCTTTCTCCATTTCAGTCACCACCAAAATAAACATCCTGGCCCTAGTTATTTTTTCTCCATTAGTTCCGGTCTTGCGGTATCTGCACCAAAATTTGGTATTTCTGATATTCTTACCAAAGTCATCATGGCTTTACGTAGTGCTACTGATAGGTTACCGAGACCCTGTTGGCCTTGCAAGATTACACCTTCTAAAAGGTCCCCATCACTGCTCTCCTGTGAACCATGAAGCATGATTGTGTCTCACGTAACCCCCCTATGCAATAGAGCCATCCCTCACAGCACTGTCTCTACCTTTTGCACCACCTCACTTTTTTATGTGCTATGTCCAGCGATTTTTCATGTCATGCCCAGTCATTTCCTTGGGTCTGCTCATTTACCTAAACCTCAGGCCAGGGCCAAGTCATCTGCCCACATACCTTAATACTTTATAAGCTCTGGTAACTGCTGAAATTAACAAGCTTAGCTTTATAGCATAGCTCTACAACATCCGTGATTTTACCTGGGTTTTTTAATATCTATTTTTGTAAATTGCATTATTGTCTAAATCCTGGAATTAGTGTCTGACTTTGTCTAGTGATTTACAGTTCCTCACATGCTCCCATAAAAAGCTACACAGATATTTAGTGACTCTACATGTTCCACTGTGGATGATGTCAACTTTTCTGATTTCTCTGCAGTGCCTAACCCTTGGACACACCAGGCCATTACTTGCCTTCGCCTGACAGACTTGTTCCCACAGTGAGAGATATCGAAGATGCAATTTATTCCATTTTAGTGAATGATTCGGTTCATATCCAACACCAACTAACAAAATTATCACTGATTAGTGAAATTTATAAGTGATAATTTATGAAATTTATTAAAATACACATGCACAAGTTCACACATATTTTATTCAGATATATCCACATGCTCATTACACATGAGAAGGAAATAAGTCTTTTCTACAAGTCTTTCCAACAAATACAAGTATACAAAATAGGTTGCAGAAGTACAGAGAATGATTCAATATTTAAACAAACATCAAGATTTGTTGCTGGATCTGACTTCAGGTCTCATAAATACTGCATAAGTCAGGTGGATGTGTACATTGTAGTTCACAAACAGAAAATGTGTATTGCAAAGCATGGGATCTGGACTTCTTTTGCTCAGTAGTTTATGTTTCCTATTAGATTGTATTTTTTTAATACATTGTCACGTATCAAAATTCTAAATAAAGAAGACAACCAGCAGGCATCTCTGTCTGTGCTTTTTTTCTCTGTCCTACATACCTCAGCTAGTCTTATCATCCCTTGCTTTTGTCCTCTCTAAAGCTTTTCATCATATAAGCTTCCTCCAGCAAATTCAACAGTTATTGTTCTGTCTTTAACCTTCATCGCATACCCTGTCAGAAATGTGTGACAAATTCTTTCTCCACCATGATTTCTCTGCAGCCTTGGATAATCTCTATACAAGTAACAACCGATATATCCTCCCTTTTCAGTTTGGTAGTCCTAATTAGCATTATCTGGCCTCTTAGAACTGCACTTCCACAAAATCTACACACATATTTACATGTATTCCCCTAATAAATCTTACTGAACACAACACTCATAAAAGCAATAGAAAAAAAACCAGAGTGCTGACGTTCAAGGTGAATGTTAATTAAAATTCAAGAAGATACTAAATCTGCTTATAGTAATAACACTTAACAGTCTCCATTTTTCCAAAACCACAACATTGCATATCTTAATGCAAATGGTGTTTGTGTGCTTGTTGCATATGTTGCTCCAGAACTGACATAATTCAGAGCTAGACGTACCTCTAACATAGCAGAGCTGGTCCCACCTAACATGAATCTGAGTACCACTGTGGGTTAAAGAAAAGATTATTGGAACTCTAATGTTTTTTGTAAGTTGGTGGATTTTCTTGATGTGGAAACTATGGAAGAAGAAAAGAAGTGTTTTTGCTGCACAAATTTTAAAGCTGATTTTGATATGTTCCATCCACTGACTGCCTGAATGTGATGAGAAACCTTCAACCATCCAGTCACTCTCTCAAGCCTTCCATTTTCCTATTTGTGAAATAGAGATAGTAACAGATATTTGTATCAAAAATATCTATAAATAAATCGGAAAATATTTAACACATTTTTAGGAAATATATTAGTGTCAGAGCTTCTTCAGTTCTTCAGTTTCCACAATGACTTCTCATGAGCATCAGCTGAATTCTACCTTTTTAGAAATAATTGGAGAATAGTCTTTTCTGAGATGAGTGTGTTCTTAGCTATCCTTTGGCTTCCTGTGTTGCACCCTATCTAAAAAGTTAAGCCCTAAAGGGAGGTATATGCCCAGGTGGTGTGCCATAGTGGTCGTCCTTAAAAAATATTTTAAATATAAAAAATGTAAGTCAACCTGCCTATGCTTCACCTAATGTCTGAATCCACACAATCATTTTTATTTTTTGAGAAAACTGTTCCCAAGGCAAATAAATCTGATTTCTATTTCATCTCACAGCCTAGCAACAATTCACTTTGATGTTTCTTGGCTGATACTTCTCTTCTTTAGACAGTATATAGGGAATCATGTACCATTATAGGCCAAAAAAACGCCAAAGTTCTGCAAACCAATCCTTAAATGATCTAGCACTGTAATATAGGAAAATATATATGATACCCAGGCACTTTTAGCCATGAAAACATCAAAAGCCTGGAAACAAGATCAGAGAGAATTTTTACAAAAACACCTTTGACACAAGAATGAAAACAGAGCCCCCAAGTAACCTTCAGTCAAAATGATGCTGATGTAAGATAGGTCGAAAATTGATCTTAAGACCAGCAAAAGAAATGAGCTAAGACCTGGGAAGAATTATATTCTGTGTCTCTTATCAGTGACTACAACTATTGACTGAGAAAGAAATGCAACCACCACAATTACATGTAGTAACCTCACACATCACGGGCGAAGTTGAGAAAGGGGCTTAAAATACTTTTAAAAGGCAGTCTCTGAGGAAAAGTGATGCTGGAAATGCTGGGATGTGCATGTTGTGATGATGAGACTTTCACACATATTTATCAGACCCTCTAAGAAAGGAGCCAGAAATAACATCCAGAATAATTAAAAAAGAAGCCATAATACTCCATATGCCAAGAAAGGTGTTGTAACCGCTATGATATTCTCCTCCTTTCAAGGAGAAGTAAAGATTCTCTAAAATACTTCCATTTCAAGTGCACCTAAGGAAAGAACTGGTCGGATTTCAACCCAGTCTAGGGCAAAAGTCCCATGCAGAAGGTTCCCTTCCATCAATATTCAGAGAAACAAATCTTAAGGTGTGTAACAGTCTGATAGATGAAGCAATTAACTGAGATTCAAAGGGGTGGTGGAGATAACACTGTGCTCTGAAAAAGCTTGGTTGGTACAACAGAAATTCAAAATATGAGAGAATGGTTGGCTAAGAACATACTTTGTAAAGAAATAGAGTTCTGCAAAGCAAAAGCTAAATTTGCACCTGAATGCATACATACATATATACATAGAACATGACTGAGATATGAGAATGGATGGAAAAAATGCCTTTGAAGAAAAAAAAAGGTGCAAGGTGGACAATTGCAAAAATCTCATTTACCAGATACCAACGACACCTTTAGCCACAGGTCATAAAAGAAATAAGAGATCTACAAAAGCAACCAGCTAAGTTAAACCCAAATTTGAAAGTGGAGTGAATACATGAGTATTTCTAAAGATGAATGGAAAATGAATACCATAGAGAATCAAAGAAATTATACACAACCACAGAAACCTATTACAGCCTCCTCTTCTGCAACACCACCATGGCCAGGACCCCTGGACCACTACCCTCCATATTTTCATCCGGTTTCCCAAATGAAATCATTCGTTCTGAGTTCATATCAATAGATGTGGATATAAGCAGCACGGCCACAAGTCACTTACCATATGTAGCCTTATAATAGAAATAAATAATAAAATAGAAATAAAAATGGCAGAAAAACAATCAGCTAACTAAGACCTCTGCTTTAAGGAAGTCTGCTGCAAGAAGTTTCTCACATAATTATTATTGCATTATTTATTTGTTTATTCCCTCACTTACTAATTAGCTATTGAGGTCTGTTTTATGTTTCCAGGAGTTCTAGTGTTATCTGACAGCTGAGGATCTTCAATGGATAGTGCCTTTTTCTAGGGTATCATCATAACCAGGGTTATAACAGAAATATGCTGGTTCCCTCTGTGGTGGAAATCACCAGGCAGCTTTAAGAGCCAGTGCCAAAGCAATGATTTTAGCAGTGTTCCAAGGTATAAATAAACTTTTTAAGGCAGTAGAGTGGCTGTAGATCTGTGTTCATACCTGGGCTAAACAAAGATTAAACAGATAGATATTATTGTGGTTATTATTATGATTGTAATGTATTTTGCTTTATTATTTCTACCCTCAAGTTCAGTCTGAAGTGAAGGATCTTTCAACCTGAGGCTGCTTATAAGATACCAAACACCTTTGGTTTGAAAGATCTTGCAACACCAGTCTGAAAGAAATATTAACTGTGCAGTGGATTCAATGCAATTATTGATGATAAGGAACTTGTTTCCATGGCTCCTTCAATGCAGCCTGGGAGATTTTACTACATCTAGAGGAAATTTCTAGAGATTCTAGAAGATCCTGAAGTACTTCTGGCAGATTGGCTGACTTAGTAAATAACCATTTAAACTAATGAACTTGGCGGTGGGGTCCAAAGCCACGACACTTGTGTACTCACAAGTAACAGGGTGGATGAATGCACCTACCAGAGTAGTAAGGAATGCCCCCCAACCCTCCAAAAACGTTCTGGCAAAAAGGTGAGACAGTCAACAGCCCAACTGAAGTGTGTCTTTACCAATGCACACAGCATGGGTAACAAGTAAAAGGAGCTGGAAGCCACTGTGCAGTTGGAAAGCTATGAACTGATGGCTATCAGACGGCAACTGAAGCTTGGTGGGATGAATCACATGACTGGAGTACTTCAATCGATGGCTATAAACTCTTCAGGAGGGACAGGCAAGGAAAGAAAGATGGTGGGGTTGCCCTCTACGTAAAAAAATGGATTGATTGCACAGAGCTGTCTTTGAAAAACAGCAACGCAGAGGTCGAGAGCTTATGGGTGAAAATTAGAGACCAAACCAACACAGGAAAGGTGTTTACTACATGCCAACAGATCAAGGGGAGGATGTCAATGAAACGTTCTTTCTTTAACTACAGGAAGCATAATGTTGGCAGGCCTTGATCTTGCTAGGGGACTTCAACCACCCTGACACCTGCTGGAAAAGTGACACAAGCTGCAAGCAGTCTAGGAGATCCTTGGAGTGCATTAGGATAACATCCTAATCCAGGTGATGGAAACCCCAACCTGACAAGATGCGTTACTGGACCTATAGGTCACTAACACAGAGGAACTTATTGGAGAGGTCAAGACTGGTGGTAGCTTGGGCTGCAGTGATCATGTCCTGCTGGAATTCATGATCTTAAGGGATATAGGCCAGGAGAAATGTATAGTAAAGTCCCTAAAACTTACGAAAGTGAACCTTCAGTTGTTTACGGAACTGGTGGATGGGACCCCCTGGGAAACTGTCCTCAGGGATAAAGGAGCAGAACATAGCTGGCAAATACTAAAAGACATTTTTCTTAAAGGACAAGAACTGTCAATTCCCATGTGCAAGAAATCAGGCAAGGAAGGCAGGAGACAAGTGTGGCTGAGTAAGAAGCTCCTAGTAAAACTGAAACCCAAGAGAGAAATGCATAGGCAGTGCAAGCAGGGACACACATCCTGGGAAGACTATAGGGATAATGCCCAGGAGTGTAGAGATGGGATCAGGAAAGGTNGAACAACTATTTTGCTTCAGTTTTCACTGGCAATTGCTCTTTCTACATGTCTTGATGTAGATGTCTCTACAGACATGCTCATTTATAATCATATGTGCATATCACCATACATATATGTGTGTATATATATATCAGTAGTAGATTGCAAAAGATTTTGCAAAGCATAATGATCAGTATCTCTATTTTACCAAAGGAGAAACAGAAACAAAAGGCAAATTATGTAACAGCCTTATTCATACCACATTCATTATATTCTATTTTAGAAGCAGAAGGAAATACATAGAAACAAGAGAAAATGCATTTAAAATTAAACCATGTTTCTTCTGCCAAGCATTCTCACTGAATCCTTTCCTGTCCTGACCATGGCATTGTCTATGCACACTTACAAATTTGACATTTTTACTCATTTTCACTCTTAATTTCCCTCTGGCATGTCTAAGACACCTCCAGAAAAAGACAGATAATGAAACTGATGTGGTCTAATGCAAGTATTTGTTGTGGTGTTGAACAAATTCTCCAAAATAGTTCAGTTACAACTAATACCCATACAGAGTGTTCCTTTTCCTCTATTAGCTCTTTGCTGTGTTGCTTTTTGATCAACTCCTACAAGCTTTTTAGTTGTAATGAAGGAAATTGAGGCTAATGAGTGGAAAGAGCAGCAATGATTGATTCATAATGTAATGCCTGACCTTCTGGAGGGCAATCTTTAGTAAGGCATTGACAAAAATAGGTTAGGCTGTAAGAAGGAATTTGAAGGATGCAGTCTGAAGCAATTCAGAAGTAGGAAGATAGGTGGGTTATGCAAAGGGTTTTTATCTAAGCGGTTAACAGCACTCTGAATGTCTGTTGATTTGAAAGGGGCTGGTTTACTGGGAGAGTTTCAAGAAAGAATCAACTACAAAGAAAACTTCTTTATTAATATATGAGGCTGAAAGTATTTCAGAAAGAGACCTTTAATGAGCACTTTAAAGATTTGCAGGTTACAAGGTGATGCCATGCAACACACACACAAAAAATGTTATTTGGTGGTTTAGGCTTCATTTTGCTTGCAGTAGTGCCTCAAATCCATTTTCACACTCATTCACCTTTTCAGTAATGCAGCTAGAACACCTCAGCAGGAACTATTCTGACACCTCATTTCACTTGTTCTCTTATAAAAACAATTGGGTGAAAACACTACAAACTGAGGGGCATCAAGTGTCATACTGCAGAAGGGATGTTAATCTCTAGACAAGGTTAATTTATTTTCTTCATACTTCTTTAAATATCTATTAGTGCAACATCTGTTGGACATTGCTACTATTTTACATTCAGCAGAGATGTCATTAGGAAGAAGAACCTGCCTAATGAAGGGAGGCTGGGCTTGGAGAGACATCCATAGCCTGGTTCTGGCCCTTACATGATTGCAACTATTAAAAAGAGTATGGTGGTGCCCCTTTTCCCAGAGATATATGTATGGACTCCTCAGGAAGCCAGATGAGTGTGAGACAAAGAGAGGGAAAGAGCAGCGATGAATTAGGCCATTTCAATGCATATCACTGCTAAACCATAAAATTACAGCAACAGCAACAGAGCTTTAAAAAGTTGAAGAATCCCATTGCAGAGATTACAAAAAAAGTAGAGTGTTTTCTCTACTTTCTCTCCTCTGGGAGAGGAAGCATTTCTAATTTCCATTTTGACCAAAATCTCAGAGAATGAAAAGGAAGATGATAACATCAAAAAGAGTGTTCATAATTAGGTTTTTTACTATATGCCCCAAAACAGCTTCATAGGAAATGCTCTGAGTAAAGAACTTCCTCACACTAAATTAAAATTAATTTTTGAAATAGTAAAAATAGATTTCATTTTTCAAGTCTCAAAATATTTGTTTTGTTGCAACTGGAAGAAAGCTCATGACCACTTCAAAAAGTCGGATACCACGGCCCTATCTTTTCATCATTGCTAAATCAATGCCAATGAATTTTAAAAGATACTGATTTGGGAAAAAGAGATGTGAAAATCTATTTTCCTGGAAACTTCTTTTTATACTGGTGTGCAGTACTTTCAATCATCACTAGCATATTGAAGTATCTCAGCTTAGTTCTGACAGCAATACCTTTTTTATGGCCAGATGTTAA
>WAAD01006016.1:38402-71786 GCA_013389945.1 Fregata magnificens
AAATGCAGGAAAGGTTGAGCTGACCTCCTAAATGATTGACTGTCATGACTGGGAAATGTGTCACGAGGCTGCAAATCTTTAATGGACAATCACTTTAATTATTTAGATAGAAGTGTCAGCTGAGCAGGCCATACGGTGCCTACTCTCAGTTTGAAGTTAAACAGAAATGTTCCCAGAATTATCTCACAGAATTATATGAGACAAGAGCAAATAAGGAAGAAATGTAGGAGGGATCAATAAACATGAAGACAGAACCCAAAATTTCAACTCTAAACTCAATATGTTTTACTGCATGTTCTATTGTATGATGCTGAGGATAGAAATCCATTTTTTAATCAAAATCTGGTTAAAATCCTTCATGAAATTGTTCTCTAAATATCCAACAAAAGGAATACACTGAAGCAGACTCCAGTGATTAGCGTGTTCAATTAATACCATTTCCTTCCTCCTTCTGCTCATATTATTTTCTAAAAAAAGTTGCTGAGGAACAAATAAGTTTTATCTCCAAGGACTGATAATGACATTGACCAAAAAACCAAAAAACTAACAAGGAAGAAAACAATGTATGTATATCTGAGGGATATTGTAGCTACTCTCAATTTGTTGCATTGTGGATCTGCAGGTTTTTAGTTACCCCAGATACAAACAAGAAATCATAATTCTTTACACGCAACTTTGCTATCAACAGAGTAAACTTGAATTTTATCTGACATCATTTCATTATGCAGATACACAGCATTCATGACACTGGTGGATTTGACAAACAAAATGTTGGAAAGTTGTTCTAGCTGTTCATGTCTTGACTTTTTTCCAAGGGAGACCACTTAAAGTTCATTTTTATGCTTTTCTGGCTAGAAAGCTTACACTGTTAGAGAAAAGTAATACCTCCCCCTGTCATAGCTTGTACCTATGTTATTATGCTTTCTGGGGTTCACAGAAAGAATTGTTTTGAAGCACATGATGCTACAGTTTCCAAACTGAAAACACAAAGAAGGTCAAGCAGAGTGTTAAATTTTTTTTCTCCTTTCCTCTTGTTTTCTCTGCTTTTCTCCTTTCCTCTTGTTTTCTCTGTATTTCTTGTTCTCTACCTGGACTAGATGCAAATATATGAAGCTGTGCAAGAGTTTTTCCTCACGATCTGGCACCTCAAAGCACAAAATTCCAAAGGATGCAACAGATCTAACCACCACCAGCAGGATTAGAACTCATTACCTAAATTACAGATACTTGAATGGATATAATCAATCTTCAACCAAGTATGACAAAATTCAATGAAAAATTTAGTTTACTTACGTGGAGTTTATTTTGAAATTAGAATTTTTTATAGGGATCTGATTTCCAGATGTCAGATACACAGAATTTTTTAAACTAGTTCCTCTTTTTATTTTTAATTGCAAATACCATAAATGCAGTTTAGGAAGGATGGATGAAATTTGTGAATTTGTCATTCTCAAATAGTGGGATCCATGCAGTGAACACTCAAAACATCACGAGTAACATAAAATTTCAGGTTTTCATTTTTCATCTGGACTGAACTGGAATCAAGGATTTTCCAGATTTGAGTTTGTTTTGAGGGAGACTCTTGGGAAAAATTAATTATGTAAAAGGCATGGGGTTTGGTGCTGCTAGAAATATAATCAAGTTTTGAGAAATTAAATCATATAAGCAAAAAGGAAAGCATCTTTTCCATTGCTTCTCCCACTCCCCAAGTTTCTAGTAAGTTGTCTATTAAGACAGTTTTTAATGACCTTTTTATGCTGCTTTGGGAGCATTTTCTACACTTAACTTCATCACATCCTCTAATTTTACTGCAGGAACATCAAAATGTAATGATCTTATTGCCATAAAGCACGTATTGTCAGAAAGACATCTTTTCACAATCTGAAAATGTATAAGTAGGGCAAGCAGGCCAAAAGAAAAAGTTTCCTTGGCACTCAAAGGCAAGGCACAAAAACTAAACCCACAAGAAAAGCTAACAGCTTCTGCATGAATGACAAAAAAAGGGTGAAAAATTCAAAGGATTTAATGTTATTTTTTTTTCCTTTATCTCCTTGTTCCCCATTTTCCTAGATATTCAGGACATCTCTGTTTTCACAAGAATTAGTTATAATTCACAAATTAGCATTACAATTCACATTTCTATTTCCCATCGTGACCAGGTACCTCACAGTAAATACAAAATAAAATGCTATGATGAAAACCTTAAAGTATTGAATATTTAAAGTGTGAATCAGTCTTCTCACGACCATCATCATGAAAATAATGCAGAAAAGAAATATGAATCTTTAAAATCCACTTGCAACTGGGAGAAAGCGCTGCTAATGTTGTGAAAGAAAGAACCTTTCTTCCTACTGTGTTACCATACAAAGAATAAGACAGACACATGAGAAACCGTTGTAGATTCAGTTTCCTTTCTTTTTAAATGANAGAAATCGTATTTTCTATATGACTTTGCAAACAAAAAAGACAAAAAAAAAAGAAAAAAACCTTATGATTATTTGACATCACTTCAACTTGTGGTTTAATATGTGGGGTTTTTTTCCAGAAAAAATTACCAGCTAATACTTAAGGATGAACTTTTTCTAGAGCAGTTTGGCAGAATCCTCCCAGCTCTCTCACAGAATGATTCTCTATCCTGGATCTGACCATGGTCAGAAAAGACTCTAGATACAGGAAAGATGGTACCCAGTGGTGACCCTGTGCTCCCCGAGTCTTGTCTTTTTATGAAACATTACCAAGCAACAGGAGGAAGAGAGCTATGGAAAATCAGTGGCAATTCAGTTGGTGATGCCTTGCAGCTTTGTAGCTCAGTCAATATGGCCTTGCTGGTGCACATCTGTAGAAACAGCTGCCTAGCTATTACACGATTTGCTTTTGCAAACTTTTGCTTAACTTTGTACAATTGTGTTATATATATATAGACTTCTCTAACTAATAGAGAGTAATAACAGAGAATAAAATGCATCACTCAAGAATACAAGCATCAGATGATAGCAAATAACTTGAAAATACAGCAACAGGATTATACTGGAGGCCCCAGGACTATGAAAATTCATCAGTGGTCAGGTATTGGTCACCAAAGAAACACAAACTCAGGAGCTAGGTAAAACCAGCTTTAGGGTTAACAAAGAGACCAAAGAACAAGTCTCCAAAATCTGTAAATCCTGCTATGTAGTAAACTCATACATACCATGGAACTGCAAACCAAGAGCAAGTAAAAGGTCTGCATTAGCAAATGCATAAAAATTAACTTAACTGGACCAAAAATGCAGAGGAGGAAATACCCATCATCAGCAAGATACACCTCTTGGCAAAGGACGTTGGATGCTGACAACTCACTGCAACTCTCCTGTCCTTGGCTAAAATCATCAACCTCAGGAGTCAAAGGGGCACTGAAAAGAGCAGCATAACATCAGAGAAACGGGTAAGGAGAAATGTATCAGCTTTAACCATATATAACATGAACTTTCACTGTTTGCTTCATTGCAACAGAACTAATAATAATTCTTTGATTAGACTGTTAAGACTTTAATTAAGCTAACAATAAATTCTTGGCTTTGGATATAAGGTGTATTCCTTTGGGCCACATAAACTGCACAGGCAGTAATGCAACAAATTGATGGAGAATTCGAGCAATGTAGTTTGTAAATTGGATGTAACAAACTGGTAACAAATTGGTAGACAATGCACCATTAACACAGACTCTTAAAATTTAACATAACAAATTGGTAGCAGTTGTAATATACAAACTTTGAGGAAACAAATCACGTTCTCTGCAGGGGCACCATTGAAGTAGTTACAGCAAGTTAAATTCTGGTTCCTTTTGTACTCCAGGTAGGAAAGCAACTTCCTATTAGTTCTCTTTCAGAGGCAGATTTTCTTCCTTTCGTGCTGTCCCCTCATTGGTAAGACCCCATCCATATCTCGCCCAGCAGTATAGAATATTCAGAAAGGTTCACAGACTGAAATCCTGATGCAAGTAACCTCTTCAGTGAATCAGGGTCACCTTTGCCTCTACAAGATTCAGTAATTAGATGATTTGCATTCTAGTCTAATATTAAGCACAAGCCTTTCTGAGCTGCTCTGGAGTGGACTTTGAAACTGTACAAGGTGGAGTTAAGTTGGGATATATTATTGATTCTCCCTTTTCCTTTAGGTTTTATCTTGACATATAGCTACTTCTCCAGCCGCTTTCTACCTATTTACTTGATATCCTAAGAACAGCTTCTTTGCTTCTGTTCATGTGTTTTTTTCTTCATTCTGTTATTACAGAAACCAAATTAAACCATTTGCATGATAATTGCTTCATGTTTTTGTGGGTTTTTTGAGATAACAATTACAAACAGAAATGTTTAAGGTTATTAACCAAGAAGGACAAACAACAGTGGAAAATCACTTGTTCATATACTGACCTTTACTCATTGTGATTTGTCAGACTGAACAGGAATTTGGATGCTTTGTATTCTCTTCCTTCATTCAGACAATGCCTTTTACCACAAATTACAACATAACTTAAGTCCTTAGGGGTGGGAGAACTTCTTCCTTTCTCATAGGGAATAATAATTTGCTTATATTCTGAAAGCAAAGACACACCTCTTCCAAGACTCTGTATCACAGTACAGTACTTTTAAAATCATCAAATTAATTAGCTTAATCAAAGCTTATTAACTTATTAACTAAATGACCGAGGTTATGTTTGTTGGTTTTTTACATATATTTCTAACCTTTTTTTCTGAATCTCCCTGAGCCCCCAAAATACTGATGATCAACGAGTTCTACCGCTTCCTGTGTCATCTTCTGTGCATCCTTTTGCAGGGCAAGGCGTTTCCTTCCCTCTCTCTGCAACAGCCACCTTTCTGTGTCATCAGGTCATCCTCAGGTTTTTTTTGGTTAGAAGGGGTAACATTCACGCTTATGTCTCTCTGTCTTCACTACTATGTGTATTTGTGCCATGTTCTCTTTCATTTGTCACTTGTGCCACCCCTCATCAAGAAAGGAGCCTTAACCTTTTCAGTCTTGCTTCACACGGGAGTTTCATACGCTCCTAATCAGTTTGAAAAATCTGACTGACAAGCAGAGAGGTTATAGGTTGGCAAAGCTAATGGTTTACTTTAAACTGCTGCTGTATTGTAAAACGGCTGATTCACGAGCATCTGAGCTGTCCATGCACTGTCAGTGCTACAGACAGATAGAGATGATAACTTTGTCAGTCAAACGATATTATTCCATCTCTGCGTGTCAAGCAGAGCCCTGATTCATATCTCTAAATGTCTTTTGCATGTCTTGAGTAGTTCTGAGATGGAGAGGCCTGAACTGAACATAGCCATCCTAGGGAAGGCATACTTTTTATAACATTATTATAATAATATCATCTATACCATTTTTCACCCCATTTATTAAGAAGCTCAGCATTGTATCTGATTTTTAAGCACAGCTGAAAAATGAGTATATACCTTCAGAGATATGTCCACAATGACTGTCTTGATTGCTTCCTGAATATGATCCCTGAATGCACACTTAATGTCCTGAGTTTCATATCAGAGACATTTCATCTCAGAGCAAAGAGTAAATTTAGAAGCTACGAGTTATATTTTTCCTTTCCCAAGCACACCAAGGTACTTTGGGTGAAGACTTCAGACATTTGATAAGGATGTCAATTACCTAAGGAAGTCAGTAACAGACCAGGAAATACAAACAGTTTCCTATTGTCTGGCAACAAGTTAACTTGCCAGAAAGGAGCTTCACCTCTTTTCACTTTGAAGTGTCACTAATTGGTACACTTCAGAAAGGCCACATAAAATCCTGAGGATAATTACTGCTGCAGTGATATTATCTTCAGTAGCAACCTCTGGAAAGGCAGCAGTGTTACCCCATCTGGTCTTTCTAATTTGTAGATCCTTAACCGTAAGTACGATGTGATAAAGTAATTATTTAAAAATAATTTTAAAGCACATTTGGTGTGGAGAAGGTATTTTCTGAGGGTTGATTTTTTTCATGATGAATGTATCAATATTCAGTCATTAGCACTGTTAATATGCATAAGTAGATCTTTAAGTTCTTGATATTCATAGGGCCATTAAATGCTAAATTAGCATTAGCTGTTACTTGTTCTTAAAGATCAAAAACAATGCTTTAACTACACGAGATTAATACTAGCCCCAAAAAACTTGCTGTTTTCTTAGTGCCATTTCTGATAGAAAAAAATGATGAAAATGGTATAAGAATTTAGTGTAGTATTCAAGGAAGTACTTTTCAAACTTGCAGAACTGTTTCTTTACAATGGATATTTGAATTCTGAGTTTCAGTTTGCTATATTCAATTATTTGGAATAGATCATATATTTAAGAAAAAAAAAACCCCAAAGTAAACACCTGTATCCACTAAATTCCCTAAGACTATCTCAGATGAATATTCGTTTCAGTAATAAACCCCATAATTGTTTCATCCTGACCATATTCCTCTTTGAGACCACTGTGACGGATATACATCTTACCACAAAACTTTGTATGAATGTCAGGATTGTTCCATTGGTAGCACCTGTGGAAGTTTGTCTCCTTTGAAATTTTTTCCTGTAAGAGAAGAGAAGAGGAGTAAGTACATTTTCTTTTTCAGGAATCTTAAAATATAAAGTTGAAAGAAAAGTAAAGCAGAAATCATTTATTATATGCAAAAAATTGCAAGAAAAGTCACGTGTTCTGTTTTTCATGAAAAAGCCCGTACTGAAGTTATAAAAACACAGGGCCAGTTTTCACTTACAAATTGATGTACCAAATCAATGTACATCTCTGAATTAATCTTATTTACATTTGAATATAATTTGAATGTACTTCACTAGACATCATGTGAAGATATGCTGAGAAACTTACTTTGCTAATTAACTGAAAGTTTTTAGGCACTCAGTTGGCTATATTCAAATCTGTCAAAGATTATATAGTACCTACCTGCGATGTTTAAGCATAGGACAGCCTGAAAATTAATCAGTTTGTCCAGATTAATTCAGCCCATGACTAAGCAATGCTACGAATTCAGGCTGGGAAATCTCAAATACATGTTGAAAGGCAAAAGGTAACTGTTATGAAAGTCTGAGAAACCTGACATAGTGTGACTAGGAAACGATAGCAGTCTTTAGAGAATTAAGCTCCCTAAAATGAATGGCTGTTTAAAAGTAGTTAGTCCTCACGCTCTTACAACAGAGAAAAACAGTACACACAAATCAATGGAAGAATCAGTAGTCTATTACTGTCCTCTTGTTTTCCAGGAGTGCAACAAAAACTGAAAACGAATACAATTGTATTGGGTTTGCATGGCAAGGTTTTGGTGGCGGGAGGGCTACAGGGGTGGCTTCTGTGAGAAGCTCCTAGAAGCCTCCCCGATGTCTGACAGAGCCAATGCCAGCCAGCTCCAAGATGGACCCACCACTGGCCAAGGCCAAGCCAATCAGGGATGGTGATAACACCTCTGTGATAACATAGTTAAGGTGGGGGAACAAAAAAACTGTGCAGTTGCAGCTCGAGAGAGGAGTGAGAATATGTGAGAGGAACAACTCTGCAGACACCAAGGCCAGTGAAGGAGAGGGAAGAGGTGCCCCAGGTGCCGGAGCAGAGATTCCCCTGCAGCCCGTGGTGAAGACCATGGTGATGCAGGCTGTCCCCCTGCAGCCCATGGATGTTCCTGGTGGAGCAGATATCCACCGGCAGCCTGTGGAGGATCCCACACCAGAGCAGGTGGATGCCCGAAGGAGGCTGTGACCCCGTGGGAAGCCTGCGCTGGAGCAGGCTCCTGGCAGGACCTTGCGGACCCATGGAGAGAGGAGCCCCCGCTGAAGCAGGTTTGCTGGCAGGACTTGTGACCCTGTGGGGGACCCATGCTGGAGCAGTCTGTTCCTGAAGGACTGCACCCTGTGGAAAGGACCCATGCTGGAGCAGTTTGTGAAGAACTGTAGCCCGTGGGAAGGACCCATGCTGGAGAATTTTGTGGAGGATGGTGGGAGGGAACCCACGCTGGAGCAGGGGAAGAGTGTGAGGAGTTCTCCCCCTGAGGAGGAAGGAGCAGCAGAAACAATGTGTGATGAACTGACCGCAACCCCCACTCCCCATACCCCTGTGCCGCTCGGGGGGAGGAGGTAGAGAATAATCGGGAGTGAAGTTAAGCCCAGGAAGAAGGGAGGGGTGGGGGGAAGGTTTTTTAAGACTTGGTTTTATTTCTCATCACCCTACTCTGATTTGATTTTTAATAAATTAAGCTAATTTCCTCAAGTTGAGTCTGGTTTGCCCGTCACGGTAACTGCTGAGTGATCTCTCCCTGTCCTTATCTCAACCCATGAGCCTTTCATTATATTTTCTCTTCTCTGTCCAGTTGAGGAGGGGAAGTGATAGAGCGGCTTTGGTGGGCACCTGGCATCCAGCCAGGGCCAACCCACCACAACAACGAAGATCTTGAGATCAAACTTTCAATTACAGTTTAAATCTCCATCTCTAACCTGTTCATGAAACTTTTTTTAGCCAGAAATATTATGCTAATATTCTTAATCACTTTTTGTCTCAAGGTAGATGCTGAGACGTGGTAGGTGAAGTGTAGATAGCAGGTCTGTAAAGAGAATGAGGACAGGAAAAATAATTTTCTCATGCTGCCTTTTGTTATATTTTTTCCCCATTTCTTCTGCCATTAGTACTATTAGTATTTCAACAGGACTTCATCAGATGGACACAGAATTTTTTAGTCATGCAATAATATAGCACTGGAAGGCTCAAAGCTGTGTTTTTGCTAAGGACACGTATCAAGCGGCAGCTCTGGGGAGGAATGCACATGCTGTGAGTACAGAGTTGGATTTCCCTATTGATCACAACTATTGGATATTTCATCTGTCTCTCCTTTATAACTCCTAAAGCTTCAGTCCCCACACTCTTCTGCACCCCTCCCTGCAGGAGAACTGGAAATACTGCAGGGCTTTATGTTACTTTCTGGAAAAATATACACTTTCCACCTCTTCTGGCAAGGCTACCTCAGAGCACAATAGCTTCATCAGAAGTCAACGCTGATCAGTTCTTCACAGGATCAGGTCATCAGACATTTCCTAAAAATTATAGCATGAAGTACACTGGTGAAATAATTAAAATAGAATATTTTGCTTCTCATAATGCAAAGGCAAGCTTGGCTTTAGAAGGAGCTTTTTTATTATTTTTTATAGGATATATCAGTAGCACTGTAAAATTTCAGTTTTCCCAGCAACAGAATCAATGGAGTGTTATATCTAAAATCTTTTGAATTCTCTAAATGTACCAAGTGATTCGTGTAAGTCATTTTAGAGGGCAAACTACTGAAGAATCGCCTTCCTGGGAATTTCATAATGCCAGCCTTACTCCCTCTCCAGTTATTGAATTCTTCCATAAGAGATATGAAAACATAAAGATAGTGTCACAAAAATAGTGGTGGTATAGGAAGTTATTGCCAACCAATCCGTTACTGAAGTGTGTGTGTAGAAGAAAGTATTACTCCATCCCATCATGTAGGAAAGTGAAGAGATTTTCCACGCACTGAGGCAGCCTTGAACATATATGAATCACCAATATTATTTGCAATTAAACATACCAAATGCAGTGCACATAACTACACATTCAACAGTTATTACAAACCAGCACATTAATACTTATTCTTTGCACTTAATCATCCATTCCCACCACATAACATATTTAGTTGTAAACTTTGAAGTGCAGTTAATTCTTTTAGTAGCTTTACTGCAATTCAATTTTAGTTTGCTTTTTCTGTAGCATCTTTGATACAATGTATCTTGAATTGTGTGATAGTAAGGTAAAAATAATGAGAACACTTTTCAGAGTTGCATACCACTATTCCCACTTTAGAGCAGTAAGGCAAAATGATATATGGACATAAGCTAGAGGTAAAAAGAAAATGAATGTATATTTTAAATCAGGAAAAGAAACAACATCCAACTACTACTCCATTAGCTTTCATCTTTCCTTCATGAAATGTTTTTGGAAAGGCATCCTATAAAAGAATAACACTCAGAAATGCTTGTACAGCTCAGAGAAAGGAAGACACTTCATATTTCATGAAGCTAATTATTTTGTTCTTGGTTTCATTCTGTGTAGCAGACAGCAAGGAAGGCCTGTAGATGAAGTACAAATTGCTAACTTCACCAGCTTTCAGGCAAGGATGTTAGAACATATTTCTTAGATGGGCTAGAAATTTCAAGGTTCTGTAACTTAGATGACGATGCAATTATTCATATTCTGTGGTACGATAACGATCTTTGTTAAAGCAGCACAGGTCATGAAGTCATGTCAAGAGTCCAGCCAGCACTGTGTTTCAAGCAGGAATGAAGCCTTTGAGACCTGCAGGAGACTGCTGGTAAAACTCACAGCAAGGTACAGACATGCAGAAAGTGCAGGGAAAGGATGAAACATGCCATTTGAGACTACACTTAACACTGCTTCGCCATCCTGGTTCACTATGTCTAAAGACCACTTGGAAAGTGGGAGGGAGGAAATTTAGGGAAATGAACAAGTTGTTCAAGAGAAGCCCAGTTTTGTTTGAACTAATCCTAGGGGATAAAAATCATCCTTGTGTGGACAGATTTAAAACTTTCCTAAGTACCTAACTCCACTTGGTTTCGATGGGATTAGAAATCAAGAGGATACCTAATATGCCTAAAAACTTCAAAACAAACTTTCCTTTCACTATTCTGACAAGTATAGATTTTTTTTTTTTTCTTTTTTCTGAGGAGCTGATCAGCTTCTGCCCTGGCCAATCAATTGTTACATGTTGGGCCACCAAAATTCTGATACCCCTTTAAAAAAAAGAAGGAGGAGAAAAAGAGCATAGAGAAGCAGCTGTGTTCCAATGCAGGCCATAGTTACAAGAGGTGTTACTTATCAATCAACAGATTGTATAGCTGCTTTTATTTACTCTGAGGGCTCCTCAAGTTCAGAGAATGCCATCTAGGAAAGAAAGAGTTAAACCATGTAAGTTTTTAATTGCATGCAGTTTCTTAACTAGACTGCTAAGTAGCACAAGGTATACCCTACACATCAAAGTTATAAACAAACAACAAAAAACCAATGACTAAATCAAATGAATAACAACATCAAATGAATCAGCTTTCTACATTGGTAAAATATTAAATGCATCAACAATTCCTTGTAATTTCTATGCAATTTATCTTCCGCCTCATCCCCCAAAGTCGGCTGACTCATTCAGCAGTCAGTCCCAAAAAAAATGAGTGGGGAAAGGCAGTCACCTGCCAAATGACACACTTCAGATCCAAATAGATAGATGGTACAGGGAAGATCACCCCCCTTTTAGGCTGATGGGACAGCAGCTCTTGTGCTAAGCAGTCTTCCCAAAATAGAGGTCACTAGTTGCTAACCAGTCTTTCATGCCACCTGCCAACACAATATATGGTTTCCAGGAAACGTTCTGGTGTTACACGGTATTTACCACTTAATCTTATATAAAAAACTTCAACTCCTACGCTATGAAATATGCATGTGCAGTCCTTGTTTGACCTAGGGCTGATTCAAGTATCTAGTGAACTGCTCTACCAACATCAGTCTCAAATAAATTACCTGTGCACGCAAGATTTATCATGGACTTCCTATCAACCATTTTCTGGCATTAAAAACAAGTGCAAGAATGCTGAAAGAAATGGTATCACCAGAAATGAACAACACAAAACCACACCGAATCAACAAACCCATCATTAGTGAAGACGTTGTTACAACTTCCATGTTTTCAATCAGCTTCAGGAAGATGACATATGTCTAGACATCTGTAATACTGATAGACTGAAGGACTTAAGTTTTGTTGATATGAAATATTCAATGGACATGTTAGTAAATTCTGATTTAAAATCCTACTGCAGTGGCTAGGGGTATAGAAATACAGATTTCTTTATCTATTATGGTATGCTGCCCTGCTAGAATAAAAAATGCTTAAAAGCAAACTGGAACACTTTTTGACACGGCTTTTTGTAACCTACAAAACTCAATGTGATCACTGTTGAATCAGAAGGGGTCATTTCTGAGGTATGAACAAATATAGATAAAACAATTATTAGGTCACTTTTCTGTGACCATAGTCACAAATGGTAAGTATGACTTTTCATGTAGAGATTTTTTTTCTGTGATGGTGAAAGCTTCATATTAAAGATAAACCAAAATTATCTTAAAAAAAAATCATCTTCCTTTCATTTCAGAAGTGTGCTGAAACATTAGGAAAGGTGTGTAGGTATCTTGGTTGAAGTGTCAGCACTCTATGATTGTTCAGAGAAATATTTTTTCCTAACTGATACCCAGAGTACATGCCAACTCTTAGAAATCCTTCCATTTTCCTACAGCAATCAAGGAATGGACCTGTATTTCTGACTGAGAGGAGCAAAGGTCAATTGTAAAGGCTGTGACCATGTGGCAATCTTGAAAGTATTTATTGATCCTACTATTGGTAAGAATCACTTTTCCTATGTTAATAAGAGTGAAGATTGTGACTGAAAAAAATGGTGTATATTAAAAGGAGAGCTACTCTTGTTTAAGTGTAGGCAATATTTTTTGTGGGGAGATTTTTTTTTTCCCCTTCATGCAAATAAGATCATGGAGGTATATGATGATAGCAAAATTCTGGAGACTGAAACCTACTGAGAAATGAAGAATAAATATTTTTTCAGAAATGGAAGTGAACTTTTTTATTCTTTAGTAAATCTTGTATTTTCCTATAGAATTACTGATAAGTGGTATGTCCTTAAAGTTTTCTTGATTAGATGTAGATACTGTTTTTTGTATACTCAGAAGTGATACAGACTATTGATTAGACTGAACACTTTAATATGGCTATTCAACCCGTACTACTATAAGCCCCTCATTTCTGCCAGATCACAGCAGCTTTTTCTTTCTTTATCCATATTTTATACTGACACAAGACATCCTTGCAGAAGATACATACCTATTCCAACTCAGGTCTGAATCACAGCAGTAGTTTCACACCTCTTCTGGTTTACATATTCCTTGCAAGTGATATTCTTTATGGAGGCAATGTGCAACCTACTGGGATGTATTTCTGAGCAACAGTTGCTAACCACAAAAGAACTGTATGTAGTCAGAAATGAAAGTGAAGTCCAGCCAAAGCCTAACAAGAGAAAAAACTTCTATCAGTCTGCTACCAATAACAGTATTATGATCCCTCCAAAAAGCTGACTGTCTAATAAGTAGCTATTTTTTTCCAATACCTTACATCTGGATTATAATTCTTTCATTCATTTTGGCACTCTCACTGCATGAGAATTCCCACTGACTGCAATTATAGTTGAATTTGACTCAGAATTGGTAGTTGGGAATAAACTGTATCTGATTCCCTGTTTCAGAACACGATCCGTGTTGATAGAGAGAGTGACACTGTTCAGAAGGAATAGTCACTAATCCTCTCACTCCAATCACAGAATCACAGAATGGTTGGGGTTGGAAGGGACCTCTGAAGATCATCTTGTCCAACCCCCCTGCTTGAGCAGGTACACCTAGAGCAGGGATCANACATCCATCTGATTAACCCTCAGGCTTTCTTGGTGTTTTGGAATCCTGGGGGGGGGGGCGTTTGGGGGGGTGCATTATTTTTTAAAATATACTATGAATACTCTGAACATTATTGGTTCTGCTACTGTTATTGTTATTATTCTGAGCTGTTTTTCCTAGGAGTTTTCTTATGACCTTGGCTGTAGGTTGACTGCCGTGTGCAAATATAGACCAAAAATACTCCTGCTTTTCTGAATGCATCCTTAAAGGATGTGCTTTACTCTTCTCTCTTCTCTTATTTTCTTTAATTCTTGATTTTACCCCAGTTAAACAGTAATTTTTTAAATTTACACAGCTCCATGCAATTTCAGACATGAGGATTTTCACCCATTAATTTGGTTCTTAGGGCTGCAAGAACTGTCCTTTTGATCTCATTAGCATAGAAAATAAATCAGTGATCACAGTGACCGCAGGTTATTCTCTGTTTATGTTTGAGAAATTTGCTACAAGATTAATGATCATTGGTCAGTTTATCTGCCCACTTTCGTTCTTTGGAACAAACCTGCTTTGTATACAATGTAGCCTTAAAAAGAGTTCTTGCACAAGGAAAACATTTAGTATAACAACAAAATAAAGTGCACTCAGGTTGATTCCAGGATGTTATTGCAAGTCTGAAAAAACGCTTCAGTATTAAGATCTGTTAAAGTCTCCTCGTTGTTGTGTAACTTCTCAGTTTATGTGTGACGAGACACTGGACAGTCTACTTAGAATGGCCCACTCTTGACCAAGTTGGCCTCAGATAGAAATGGTGAAAAAAGTTATCAGAGACTCTAGAAAATTTTGATGCTTTGAACCATTTTTGTTATGAATGTTAGCCACCAGTCCATGTTTATCTTCCAACTGATAGCATATTTTGATGATGCTAATGACAAAGCATGGTGACATCAATTTGAATTTTATCTAATGAAATGTAGAATGCACCATAGTAATATTTGTTCACAAAGCAAAATATACATTGTTAGAATACTCAAGTTAAACAGCATCAACAAAACAAACAAACAAAAACCCCAACAACAATGCTTCCATTCCTAGAACTGAAGTGCAATTTTTCTACACCTGTGATGAACATTAGTGAAATATTACTCCATCTTGTTAAATTTTTCATGTCTTGCTTCTGGCCAGTAATTTCTTCTAATACATACCATCTAGAAACAGGAAGAAAAAGCAAATCAATACTCTAGCTAATCTGAGTTTCTGAAGGCAGTTTGTTCTTCCACATAATTTTCATTTTCTCTTGATAATCCATACAGCAGATTAATGTGAAAAATAAAAATCTAAAATCCATAACAGCAAGGGAACATTGTGTAATCACAATTTTTTCCTGGACTGAAAGAAGTGCTACTGAAGGATCTGAAAAGTTTCCAGTTTGTTTAACATGAATATTAAAGTCATCTAGAAAAGCATGATAGCAGTAGTGACATTGCATACAATGATAACCCATAAAGCATGTTAATTTCTTCCCTCTATTTTTAATTCCACCCAGCCGTGAACCGTCCACTGTTCAGTACAAGATTAATGAATCACACTCTAATTGCTTTTCACATGTCAAACTCTACTCTGAGTCTTAAAGTTTCAAGAATCTAATGTCAAAACACTTTTTCTTTTGGCTAAATCACAGGAAGCTAACTCCATCAAATGTGGTGATGCATTAGGAATAATATTTAATTACATAGTTTCTGAAGATTTCAATCTGTTCTACAGTTTGAGTAGCTTACAATACTTAGCCATTAGTTTGAACAACATAAATTGATTCAGCCTTGTGAAGGAGGTATGCTAGCAGAACAGTAAAGCTTCCTTGTATGAAATCAGTATGATCATCTTCTCATTGTCAAATCAGCTAACTTTTTACATTAATCACTTTTGTTCAGCAGACAGGCTTCTGGGATATGATTGCTCAAACTCAGTGTGTTGGGTTCCTGCATGCACAGTACCTTGGAGAGCTTTTTTTATGGGTTGGATTAAATTCAATGACGTTGCTACTGTTAATCCGAAAAAGTTTCTTCTGTTCCTCCTTCATACTGACAATGAGGCATGGCAGGAAGGAGGACAGGAGGTCGATATCTTTTTCACACTGATACCAACATGGGGTTTTGACACTTTGCAGATGATAGCCAACACTTTAAACCAAACCAGCTTTTTAGATTCTTTAACATCCTTGCTCCCTGCATTGTCTAAATGCAAGGCTGAGCTGTCTGCCACATTAGCACAGATCCTTACCTATTGCTCACACCCTTTATATTTCCTATCTGTATGTGGTATACAGCTACAGGCTTTACAAATAGGAAATATGAAGCCAATAAGGTGGAGGTGTTTTTAAAATCCCTTTTCCAATTTTGTAGATATGACCATATATTACAGCCACATTCTAGTGGTTGCATTTTGTCTTATAGGTAAATGCTATAGAGGTGACATAAATATGAAAAAGTGATTGCTAGTTTGTGGTGTATCGATTAAATTAATTTGACCAGAAGACTCTGGAGAGGGAATTGCACTGCCTACTCATCAATAATTTACTCTTTTTTTGCTAAAGCCTAGAATCAGATAAGTCCCTTAGAGAGCTTGTAACAAATGCAGCTCAGACCTCCAGAGACTCATTCCTGCCCAGGAGCTTGAAAATAACTATCTTCAACTGAATTAAAAATTTCTCTAAATACATCATGATATTCCAAAATATTGAGCTGGTTCAGATATGCTTCTAGTTTTACATGGCTCTGAATAACTCTTTCTGTCTAAAGGGTTTTCTAAGTTTATAGCAGGCTAATAATTTCAGCCTCAGAGCCACTAAAATATTAGCAGTATTTTTTCTATAGAAAAGGAAATGCAGAGGTCTGTCCTACTGAATGAACATCTCACTGACATTTTTGCTGTGGGAAAGGTATGTGTACCTGGCTAGCAAGTATACACTGAATGCTGGGTTGCAACAACTCTGTCAGTGCAAACCAGGTGATACAGGAGAAACACAGCAGCAGCCTCATGGCAGCCTTCAGAAGTAGGAGTCCATTGTTACTGTTACCTGACCCTGTGTTCTCCCCCTTTCGAGGAGCTTGATGCAATCACATTACATTGAAAATGAGTGAAAATTGGGCAGGTAATTCCACCACTCCTCTCGAAACTAAGGGCTTGTGCTTTATAGGATGCAGTAGAGGAGCATGTGAGCATTAAGTGTGGTGCTTGAAGTACTGCAGTTCACACAGGAAAACATATTGGCTGAGCTTAGGGTCCCAAATTTTCTTTTATTTGGACTTCCTAGGGCAATCTTCCAAGTGAGAGGGTCAGCTGCTAGGATCTGCAAAGTACATTCTTATTCCATCAACATGCAATCTCCCTTCACTTTTCTCCTTGTCATACTGAGTACAAGAAGGGGCTGTCAGAAGGGAAATTAAATTTAAAAACCCCCTTCAATTTGGCACTGCACTGAACAGACAGTGTTTGGGCTCCCATTTTTTGACAGGAAGCTGCCATTTTATAGCAGGAAGCAGCCATTTTGCTAAAAGTGATACTGCTCTGTGATTGGCTGACGGCCGTTTCTTGACACCGTCATACCCATGTGCTCTTGGGCAGCCCTGTGATTGTCTTCCCGTTTCCTTTGGACCAGGAAAAAACCTGTCCAAAAATGGAGTCCAAAATATAATGGTGGCGCCCCGCGTAGGCAGGGGAAGGGCCTCCCAGGCCTGACGTACTTCCGGGTAAACTAGAAGGGGTGGCTGGTGCTGCCAGCCAATCACAACAGAGCGTGTGACTGGATGAGGTGAGTGATTCTGGGGCGCACGTCCCCTGAGGCTGCTGGGAGGGGCAGGATTTCTCCTGTCACTTCCTAGTATGTCCATCGGGGTTACCTGTACTACTAATGCATAATCAGCTGCACACACTATTATTTATTGTTCTCTATGATCTAATCAAGCTTTCTGTAAGCGGAAGCAGTTTTATAACTTTTTTTAATGCCTAAAAATGTATTTATATGGTTACACGGGCAAGCTCAGCTGCCGATAGAATGTTTCCAGTACTGGCTTGATTACTGCAGGGCTTCCAGGCTGAGAGTTCAGAGAGTTGCTATTTTTCAGCTCTGTGAGACACTTACACAGTAGAAGGAAATGACTCAGAGCTTGCTCTTACACTTGCTGCCTTTTGCAACTTGCCTGCTAATAATAGCTAGGTAGCACTCCCTTATGCAATATGTTTTATATATGTGTAACTTGAAAGAACCATCTAAATTTGCAGATAGCTGCTTTCAGTTAAGTAGCATAACTCTACCCTTTTATTCTTTTTGTAGATGCCACTCAGAAAAATGACTTCTTGGCTTGTGTTTTTTCCCCTATTGTCTCGTATACAGCTGCAGACCAGCTGAGCTAATGACACCCTGCCTCCTGACACCCTACCCTTGACCGGTAAGGGCAGCGTAGGCAGGATGCCACCCACATTATCCATGTAAGAAAGATTCTCTCCAATCACACTACCACTGGTGGAGCCAAGGGGCGGCAGAACTCTCACCCGCATTCAAAATGCGTTTGAACGATTGGCTGTGGCTGCCAGGTGACCCAGACACCAAGTGTCCCTGGCAGTCTACTGGAGCCATGGCATTGCTTATGGTCCTGTGTTTGGTGTCAGTGATCGGGTGAGTTGCCGTATAGGCGCATTGTTGGTCATCTTTCCTACTGCCTCAAATAAAGCTTTGTTTTATAATGAGTTATCAGACTCCATTACTGTCCCAGCTAGCCTCATCTTTAAGCAGTGTGAATGGGTGCTGAGTTGCACAGCTAAGATGGGTTTCACACAGGGTTTCTGCTCAGAGGAGGCCCATTGGGTCTGGGCTTATTGTGCAAAAGCAAAGCTTCCCTTCAGCTCCTGCATCCAGTGATTGGAGTAGAGCTTACCACGTACCAGTGCTACTTATTCCATTCTCACAGTGATGAGGCATTGTCCCCAAAGGCTTAAAATACATTAAAGTACAGAGATTTCCATGTTGCAAGTCTGAAAACTGAAATTCAGATGGTCTGAGTTCATTTGAGGGGACAATGTCTGCAGGAATCCAATCACAACTTGAGCAGTGAGGTCAAGATTGTCAAACAGGGCTAACATACCCTGCCAAAGGTGATTTATGAAGGTGACATGAGAACAGTGAAACTAGTTACCGGTGTGCTAGGAAGCCTTTCTGCTGTGAAAATGATCTTACTCCATTCTCACCAAAACTTTTCAAGTGCTGCCAGCAACAAGGGGTGTAACTCATTTTCAGTTTTCTATTCAGTATTCCCTGGGGAAGGAAGCCTAGCTACTAATAATGTTCACATTGTGTTTTTCACACAGTAATGTTTAGGTGTTAGGGGAAATTCTCTATTTATTACCCATAAATTGTAGTAAGAATAGGAAATTAGTATATATGGAGCACATTCAGAAAGTGAAATAATAAAATTCTCCTTTTCTGGATGCCATTCAGTGTCAGACACAGCAACTCATTTTTGAGCCCTCTTATGAATGACAGTAGATTTGAAACCTGTTAAGAAATCATTTTGCTGATTCACTAAATCCACATCTGGATGCTATCTGTTAACTTTGAAGAAAACAGTCTGTGATACATCTTAAGGTGTTGCACGATTTTCAAGAGCACATGCAGTGATCACAGCAATCACTGGGTTCATTACACCACATCATTGATTCTTGTACCATAATACAGTAATTTATTGCAGAAGCAAAAAGAACCAAACTTCCAGATCAATGTCTGACACAGTTTTAAACAAAAATGTTGTCTTCTTATGGCAATTGCTCTTAGGATCATAATGTAGAAGGAATGACATACATTTGGAGGAAGCAAGGGCTGTAAGGTTCAACAACCATTTGAAACATGAAACTTATTATAATCAAAGTTCATTAGATCAATAAGGCCAATATTAATGGATTCACTTTCCTCTGTGTCATTGGATGCCTGCTTGCACAGAAACAACAGTAAAGATTTATGCAGTGAGGGGCAATCAGACTTCTTTTCTGAAATTCTTAATATGAATTCCTAGTGATAATGACATGCTACAATATCCCTGTACTTGCTTTCCCCTTATTATCAAATAAGCATTCAGAAACAATACTTTAACAAAATATGCTATACAACATATATGTATGGCTATATATAGATACAATACATACATACAAAATATGTATATATAATATATATACTCCATCACTATGGGTCTATGGACCACAATCTGAAAACCAGTGGACTTAAATATAAATATGCAAAGACTGATACTGTCCAAGAAGCGTAAGTTTTAGGGTTCTAACTCATACCATTATTTATTAGCAATTGTACAAATCATAATTAGGTCTTTTTTAAAAGCCCGCACTGGAGGTTTCATTGCCATTTATTTACAACAGCCCTTTATAAATCATTCATCTGGAAATTTCTCTCCCATGTGTCATGAAAACATTTCTGTAAAATCCTCTTAATGGAGTCTATGAATCAATGCATAGTAAGTGTCACAGGTTGAATCGATGGCTTAAGAAGGCCTTTTTATAGGCAGGTGTCAAAAGCACTGACTGAATTAGAAACTTTAATCTATGGCAGTCAGTGAAATTTATACTCCAAAGAGATAGGTTGAAAGTCCTACCTTTTTCACTGCTATGGATATGAGTTCTATCAGGACCTAAAACAAGGGCCATAGGAATGAGAATTCTTTAGTCTAGAAATGAGAAGACTGAGGAATATATGATAAAATTGTATCAGTCCTCAAATACCTAAATGACAACTGGAAAAAAGAAAAGGAATTCACAGTGCTATGGGGCTTAAAATGCAGACAGAGATGCAGAGGTTGGATCACTGGGAACAATTCCAAATAATGAAGACTGAAATACTGGAACAGATTATATGGAAGCCTGTGAAATCTTCATCACTGGTTTTTAGGTCCAAGCCAGTCAAACAATGTAATGAATGATTACATTGCCACAGATTCTTCCCTGTCTCTAAAAAAAAAAAAATCTCTCAATACAGATGTACTGTTTATGATTTTTACCTTGAAATGGGGAGGATTCAATCGCTCCTGTGACTCATGTCTGTAATACCCAACAGCTTCTGAAATACCAACACTCTATCACTAGCATCTACTTTGGAGTCCTTTTAAACCTACTTTTGGACCTACCTGAAGGGTCTTTTTCTCCCCATGTCATATCTCATCAGGCAACCCCTGAGAAAATGGGAGTTTGGTAAATGCAGTACGCATTTAATACCTGAAGCAGATTTGAAAAACAGATTAGTCAGGTGAAATGATAAGAACCAGAAAGATAATGTAGGCAGGGGTAAGAATATTTATTTCAATGTTAATGAAGAAGGTAAAATCCAAGACCAACATTATTAGTGAAAATCACTCCCCTAAACCAAAATTCAGTTATTAAATAAAAGTGACCTCATCATCAGTTTTTCCAGTATCATGAGTTACAGCCCCATTATCTCCTTTGAAAGAACGACAAGCATTCAGGGAAATAAAAGGGACATCACCTTGGTGCTCATTTATCCATGGAGATGCTGCTCAGATTACAAACCTAAGTGAAAGCAGCCATCAAACCACTCTGTGGCTCTGCAGATTCATTACAGTTGCCAGTGGTCTCTTAATTGTAGCTGTACCCTCCCATGAAGTTCAGTTTCATGTGTGACTCTCTGGCTGTAATTGGCCTGTTAAATACAAGGAATTTCTTAATATTGGCTTTCAAGTTTTTGGCTACTTCCTCTTCAAATTCCTTCTTAGCCCTGATAATTTCACTTAGCATTTCATATCCCCTAGTTTATGCTCTTCTTACTATCTTGATTAATTTTATGATTTTGGTTTTTGAAATAATTACAAAATATTAATCAATGAAATATTTCATCACTTGTTTTGCCAAGAATTTATCCTCACTTACTTTTTAAGATAGTGAAATGAGAATGCTATATATGGAAAAAACTAACCTATAACTTGGTACAAAACCTGGACTTTTTTGTTAGAAGAGTCCAGCATAATTGCCTGAATGGGGAATTAAGAGCTCAGACAATGAAAATCGAGAATACTGTGTATGTATGCAAAAAGCTCTCTAAGAGTTGTAAAAATCTATTGCCATTGAGTATCACTTGATTATGAAAACATTAAAGCAATTAGGTGCCACTCTGAGTCGCACAAAAATGAATGCAGGTGTAATTTAACACACAGTTTGTTTAATTCCTCGATAACTTCTATTAATGTTTATTAAAGGCACTTTCAAGTACAAAGAGCGATAATGTTTCTGGAATCTATAAAGTTAGCAGTTGATGACTGTCTAGGAAAATAGACCTAGGACAGCCTCCATTACTCAAAACAGTCTCTTCTTCAGTCTATAGTTATTGAACAGAGAGGAGAACGCACCTGGGCTCCTGCAGAGCTGTAGGACATAACTCTGTCTGACGGTTTTAATAAGCATAGCAGGTCAGCTAGAAGGAAGGCCAAGGTTTTGTTAAGTTGCCCTAGGTTTCTCACAGTCCTGAGCTTCCTAGGGACTGAAGGGTGGAAAGGAAATTATTTAAGACCTTGTTAAGGACAAAACATGCAAGCTTCTATAACCCAATTTTTCTATATTTACCCTTCTTTTAGTCATATCTATCAAATCAAAAATCCTAAGGTAAATAAACATTATTTCATAGGCTTCTTAGGAAGGTTTAACATTACACAGTCTGAAATAAAAGCTTACAATTGATCAATACTGTCAGTTGCCTTATTTTTGTTTTTCAAGAAACTAGATATTTTCAAGTGATACTTTATTCTTCGTCATCCTTTACAGTCCATTATTTCCATATTCAGGATAATTGTTTGGGTCCATGAAGTCTTGGAAATAAAACAAGTTTGAAGTTGAAGGGAAAAAAAAAAATCCCTAAGCATCCAGAAAAGTGATTGTATTTTTACTTCAGCTTTTTAGAAAAAACATGGTATTTTCTCTTTAGTATTTTTTACTCATTAATTAAAGCTGACACTTCCAAAACCAGTGTTAAATTTAACTGTGATTTAAGAACTCATCTGTTAAGCTCATCTATTTTAAGTTAAGGTGACTAGACACCAAACCAGCTGCTGCTTCTAATGGAAAACAAAGTTTACAACTACGTATCACATGCAAAGTGTCCTCCTTCTGCAGAAATGTTCAGATTTGTTGATGGAAAAACCCTTTACCCTGACAACGAGATTTTTGAATCAAACACCAAGAAATCTTTCTATCAGCTTCTGGGTTTTTGGGTTTTATGTTGTGTGGTTTTGGTGGTTTTTTTACTGTTGTTGGGTGCTGGTTTTTTTTTAATAAAAACCATCGTCTAGAAGGACACAAAAATATGTCCAGATAAAATAATTAACCAGTGTTTAGGCTCAGATTATATCACGGTGTAACAACAATATACAGATACAGGATATGGAACAGGTATGTTGTGATTTTACCTTTACTTTAGAGAAGTGTTACTGAGTTGGACTCAATGCAACCGACTCCCAGCTTGTTCTGCAAATTTTTGAAAATGCAGTTTTCATTATGATCAATTAGTATTTGGACCATCACATATAATAGTTTTAGGACTCAGAATATTTAGCTGGAATTTTCTCACCATAGATATGTTTTACAGAAAATGGAAAAGCTACACAAGTCTTGGTTTGTTTTTTTCCCTTCCATGAACATGTTTGAAGAAGGGTGGGGAGAGGAAGGGTTTTGAGGTTTTGTTTTGGGTTTTTGTTTTGTTTTGTTTTGTTATTTTTGTGTGTTTGATCACCTGAGAAGCAACTCTAAAAGAAACTGAAATTGTTTTCCAGGTTGATAACCCTGTGAGCTGCACAGAAATCTAATACATGGGAATGAAATTGATATTTGCAATGGTCCTCATTTTTAGGTACGCTATAACTTCTATAAAGCTTCTTAGGAAATGAATCATGTTGTAGTACAGGTCTAATTTTAGCAGACTTGAGGAAAAAAAAAAGTCCATTTGCTTTAGAATCATGCTGGGTGAAAGCAAGAAGTCATTTAAGTTGAAATTGTTATATAAGTAATTTTATGGTGAAAAACCAAATTAAACAAAAAAGCATGACAAAAACTATCACTACAGAAAAACTGACTAGTTTTTTTTTTAATCAGCCTAATTTCACATATATATGTTTGGACACAAATGTATGCACGTTATACATGGAAGAAAAAAAAAAGACAGGAACGCAAAAGACAGAGATAGATACTTCTCACTAATTCAGTTTCCAATCCACAACACAATCGGCACAAGCACAGAGCTACCATTAGTACTGCTCTGAAAGTGTCCACAGTCCTACAGCAGTAGCTGACATCAGACATGCCAAGCTGAAAGCCTTATGATAACACACTCCTACACCCCAGTGGTAAAAAAGGGACATGTCTCCAAGCAAACCTTTTTATTCAATCAGAATAAAGAAATAAACAGGCAAAACAGTCTGATGAGCAGATTCAGACTTAGGATTTTTCCTTAAATATTTCATTAAACCAAAGGGGATTTTGCAAATGCTCTAGTATTTCTTTTTCAATATTGGGATGCCAATCAGAATTGAGGTTTATGCAGTGAAAAAGTATGTAAACCCCTTCATTACAAAGTCAATCTTAATATGAAAAAGGGCAAGTGCTCCATGTTAGGCAGGGTTATAACAGTTCAGTTCCTATCATAATTAATGACAGTGTCATGGCTAAATGCCATCACACTGTTTTAGATGTCCTAGGGCCTAATTCAATTCCCACTGAAAACAGTAGGGATCAGATCATTCAATTAACTTCAGTGCCCTTTGGATTGGACTTAAGACTCTACTTGGAATGAGATGGAGTTCTCCATTGAGAGACTGAGCATTTCCAACTCCTGTTGAGTTTGGCACCTTCTTACTAAACCTGAGTATCCAAAAAGAGTAGGAGAGCTTGCCTTTTCTACACTTAAAAATTTAATTGGAGACTTTTACAGGAGCCTAGGAGATTTTGTCACCTAACTGCAATAATTGCCTTTGAAATTCTTGAGTAAATTGTTTAAGTGAAAGAAAAATCACCTTAAGATGCAAAAAATTAAGGATTATTATAGACAGAACATAATACAACACATATGGTTTTTGTATTCAAATTTTGCCTTTTTTATGTAGCACCCTGGGAAAAATTAACTGACAGATTTTTTCTGTGGTTATAATATTATGCAGGACAATAATATTACAACTTAACTGTTACAATTAAAGTAAAATTTCTCAGCAGAAGTATGTTTTTCTGTACATTTAATGCTTGTTTATAGTTATGTAATTAGTCCTAAAAAGGACACAATTCTGCTGTCATCTTCAGAGTATCAGAAAATACATACACAATACACGTGTCCAAAAGGCAGCATTACAGTAATTGACAGACAAGATTATTGTGCCCTCTAGAAACATTCGGAATGACAGATGATGATAATTTCCTCATAAATCATGTCTAAAACATGAAAAATGCAATGGAACCTCATTTTATTAACATGATCATATCAGTACTAATGGAGAATGTAGAATTTGGGTCTGCAATGTTTATCTGACTTATTTTCATGATAGAATTTTCCAGAATTTGCAATCATGTGTGTACAGAAGAAAAATCTTATTCAGAATGAGCAGCACAATATATTTTGCCTCTCCTGTGTTGCTGTGTTACTTTTACTGATCCTTGATGATTGACAGGAGAGCAGAGCTGCAGCCTACTATTTCAGAACAACCTACCAAGATAGCAGTGGAGTTTTTATTCATCAGGACTAGAGGAATAAAAGAAAAAAGAGAACATTTTAGACTCAGAGAATCCAAGGTAACAATTCTGCATTTTCTCCATGCTTTCAAGCTGGAATGTTTTCATTATTTTTAATATAAAGGAAACATTTTTATATTTTTGACTGAATCTGTTGAATAAGGCTAGCCTCCTCCACACTGCATTTGTATTCAGTGAAAAGCTCATAAATTGAAGTTCCAGTAACTTTTTTTTAACATCATTATCTCCCCTATTCCACCTACGTCTTCTAAGATTTTCTATTCATTATAGAATGTGGTGCCAAGTTGACTCCACAGTTCAGAAGTGTTTGATTTACAGGTAACAGTTTGGGGTATCTTGGTGAATAAGGTGAGAAGTTTGAGCCTTGAACAGATCTTCTCCACATTTGGTGGCACTAGGATCCAAGCGGTTTGTTCGGGGCCATGTTTGCCTTTCACACAGCAGATTTTGTACTCCAGGATGACTTTACTAGATGCTCTTTTTAGAAGGACCAAATCAAAATATATTCTTCACTTCCAAATATTCCTCTGAAAATTTGTACATCCTTTCAATGCAATGCAGCTAGAAATCTGGAGCATTCATATGCACAGTAATAAGGGTAATTTTAACCCACAATAAATTCTTATAATATGTATTGTAATCTTATAACATAGGATTGGTAACAGTTATGATGTACTTTAGAGAGGAATAACAAAATAAATGGAGGCCTTCTAACTAGAGAAGAATTTTCTCTTCTTCCTCCCAAAAGATGGCTCATGAGACACAATCACAGCTATTACAGCCAGGTTTCCTGGCTCACAAGGAAGATACTGTTGTTGGTATAGCTCTGAGGCCAAGGAGAGACTATAACAACTATGTCTGTTTTGAAGAGACACCCATTATGTTAACATTAGTAACTGCACATTGCTTAACATGGGCTCAAATTCCTTACTACTTTATGAACAATTCTTGTGGTAAAATTCACACATCTTGCAGAAAAAGGAATGGAAAGTTTTACACTGCAGGAAAACTATCTGACCAATGTTCCCAAGCATATGCCAAGTACTTCTGGGACTATGAGTCCATTTCTGAGAAGCTCTTAGAGGAAAACATGAGAGAATAATAAATAGATTAATACCAAAATGTCTGTAGCAAATAAAGGCTTTCTATAAAGGAACTATAGACCCAACCTGCTCACACAGGTTTGATTTCTCACCAAAATTTCAGGTTTCACATCTTTATTTAAAAATCATTGATTTTCATGATGTTACATTAATGTAAAGTTTCCTAACAACCTAAAGAATGAGATGGAGTAACTGGCAGTACTATTCCCCTTACAAGGCAGATTATATCACTATAATGTGCTCTGTCTTAAATGTGAGCTCCCTACAGAATGAATATCCTTGCAACTGTCCTATTGCTATTGGCAAATAAATTTATTATTAAGTACTACCACAGCTCCCATTTAGGCTGCAAAGTGACTACATTAGTAAGATATCTGGCTACACTGAATACTGGGCTCTTCTAAAGATCTGTCTGTAAATATTGCATTAACAGCTCCTGCATGATGAGCTGTTTTCTATGGATTTAATAGGAACTAAAATCTGTTGAAAATAGGAACTGGTTCTGAGTACTGAATACATGACAAAATTCTTATGCTGGTATGTTACATCTAAAATTCCCCCACCAGCTAACATTTCTTATTAGCTTTTAAGAGAATGTCATAATTCACAAAAATATTTCTAATTACCACTCCAGTGGAGTAAGTTATTTGACTGGTGCTTTTTCCTAGCAGGTTTGCCTTCTGTCATTACAGAATTAACTCTGAGTCAGCAGGATTGCTTTAATTGTCTGAGAAACTCAAGCAATCTGTAGATATGAAAGAGTTAACTCATGCAGGTGCAGGCTATAAATAGGGGGTATAAAGAATAAAAGATATCACTGCAGTCCACGAGACTGTGGACTAAATTTGCCATCTTGTTTTCCTAGGAGAGGGATAAAATGCATGAAGACAAAAGTCTTCAAGTCATTAAATCACATGACACTTTCAGCCCCTTTTTCTCCCTTCTTCCCTCACAAAGTCACAAGACGATCACTGGACTTTCTTTGCTGAGCTGCCTGACGGACATCATTGTTTCGTCCTTTCGTCTGGGTGAAGATCAATAAAGACAGGAGAGAGATCAGGACAACATATTGTAGTGGGCTGACCCTGGCTGGCTGCCAGACCAGCCCCCCCTCCACAACCACTCGCTCATTCCCCCTCCTCAACAGGACAGAGGGAGCAAATAAAATGGAAAAGCTTGTGGGTCAAGATAAAGGCAGGCAGATCGCTTAACAATTACTGTCATGGGCAAAACAGACTCAGGGAAAAGTAACTGAAATAAACATAGTTAGATGATGAGAAAAAAAAGACAAATTAAAGCAACACCTTCCCCACCCCTTCTTCCCACGGGCAACATCACTCCTTCACTACCAACTGCTTTACCTCCTCCCTCACCCCTGAGCAGTGCAGGGGGAGGGGGAATGGGGGCTGTGGTTAGTCCATAACAGTTCCTCTCTGCCACTCCTTCCTCTTCACACTTTTCCCCTGGTCTGACATGGTTCCTATCCATGGGCCACAGTTCCTTCAGAAAAAGCCTGCTCCTGTGTGGGTCCTTCCCACAGGCTGCAGAGAAATATCTGCCCCACCGTGGTCCTCCATGGGCTGCAGGGGAATCCCTGCTCCCTTGCCTGCAGCACCTCCTCCCCCTCTTCCTCACAGACGGGGCCAGGCAAGGCTAACCAAATTACATATAGAGAAGAGACTGTTACATTTTTTAAATAAAACACTTTGAGGACAAATTGCTGATCGCTTTACTTTTCTCATCCATATTGGAACCCAAACAATAGGCAATACAGGCAATAGCTGCTGCTTGCATTTGTGATATCCCAAAAAGACTCAGGGGGTTTATCATCATTTACATCCCTGGAGCACCGCTGCTGGGGACCACTGCCTCCTCTCCTCCAATATCTTCTTCTGTCAGCATCTTCCTCTGTCAGCATCTTCAATGTTGAACACCCCATTTGCCTCCAAGTTACAGCACTGGAGAAAGGAAAGATAAGCTTTTAAATATGAATTGCAATCTTCCTCATTGTTTCTGCAAAACCCAAGTTTGTTGATCTTTAGATATGCTGCAAGGAAAAGCAATTCGCAAGGACTTCTGCATAGATCACAAGGTTTGCAATCCCTATTAGGAAGAAAACCAATTCTTTCTCTTGGATACTTAATCAGCATGGCAGCTACCTGAATAACCTGAATTCAGTAAAACCTTAATCGTATTTACGCATGTTTAGAGCTCTATTAATATGCTCCATCCTGTAACTATAGGTTATACAATACAATGTTTCTTGCACAATTGCAGACTAGAGGTCTGAATAAACTGCAGTTCAGCCAAAGTTTAAGCAGATACTAGATGTAAAGGCAGGTAAAACATCAGTTAAATCTATTGTAGTTTTTTTCAAATCTAATAAAATAACAGACCTCATATAATTATTATAAGAGACTAAAATTACAATAACTGATTGGACTATTCCCTCCCCCCAAAACACACACAGAGTTACCTCTAAAGTAAAATATAAGCAGGCTTTCTGTTTCAGTTAAAAACTTCATTACTTTACCATTATGTTGTAAGCACTTAATTATATATATTATGATTATAGAAATTTAATTTCTGAATGTCTGCTTTTCTGTGAGCATTGGCTTTGCATAACAATAAAATAATAAAGCAACTGAAGGCACACCAGTATTCAATCTGAACTGAAATCTCCACCTCTATTTGCTGAAACCACCTGAATCTCCACACTTTAGACACAGCTTCTGTACAACGGACAAGGTACAGCAGTGTCACTTACCTTTCAAGTTCCATTCACAGCCTGACCCTTACAAGTGTATTAAAAGAAAATATACTGTCTATATAGCTACAAACACACACATCCACATAGGTGCCTTTGAGACAACGAAGAAATGACCCAAAGTGGGGCTGGGCTCCCCTGGCCCCACTGCGCCCTTGCCCATCTCCAAGGCAAGGCTTGCTCAGTGCACAGTACCAGAGTGAGTGTAGTCTCAAAGGAAGATAGAGTCCATCTTAAATGGCCTCCTATTCAAAGATTTCCACATCAGATATTGAATTCCCCAAAGTGGAGGACATCAAACGCAAAGATTTCAGAATAAAATCCCAGTGAAATCAAGGTTTCAGCTATTAACAGTCATCTGTGCTTTTGGATAAAAAAGATTTTTGGGTGCTGAGCTGGATATCTATCTTCCAACTCAACCCACAGGAAGCTACAGGTGTAGTCAGCATAAGCTGAGGAAAGCCTTTCGAGTGGTTTGTTTATTTACTGAAAAGAGCAATTCAGGTTCAGGAGCCCTATGGCTTTGCATCAAACTCAGAGGAGAATCTCTGCTGAAAGAAAAAGTAAAGCATCTCTGAAATGCCCAAACCATTTCTTTCATACCAAAAGTGAACTGCTGTTTTGAAAGAATTAATATTCCAGTACTTGTTACAAAAGCCATAGTCCCAATCATTACCCTCCACAAAGGGAAGAAGGAGAATGATGGAGAATGTCCCCGTATCAAAAAATAGCTTAAGCAGTCATCTGGGAGGTAGAAGACAAAATATTGAGAGTCTGAAGGTCTAAGTGCAGAAGTACATATGAGGATGTGTTTACCAGTAAGCCTATAAAGCCCTTAAGCTTTATAGCATTTAAGCCCATTGCAATCTTTTAAGTCCACTCTATTGCAGCCTATATATAGGCACAAGCAATTATCCCCTGGAATATTTTAAGAGTAAAGGGAAGTGCTTGTCTGAGCATGGACTAATAGTATGAGCAACAGAGATAAGAGTAACTTCTCTTTTAGCCTGGAGAAAAAGGAGTATAACCACTTAAAAGAAAACATAGCAAGTTGTGTGGCTCAAATTGCAATACAATAAATGGTTTTGAAATATCAGCACTTTTAAATCCATATAATGAAAACTAGCATAAGTCAACAGGGTATCTTCTAATTAGGTAGTAGGTTCAGGTCAACTCCAAAAATAACTCTGGCACAGTATTTCCCAACATATTGGCTTCTCTGAGAATGACAGGAATCTACACCTATGTGTACCCATGGGGATAAAAATTAAAATAAATCACTCTGCTATTCAAACAGCTGATTTTCTTTACTTTTCGGGCATCAGGCTCATTTTTCATCAAGAATCCCTCTACCATAACAGAGGAGTGTGAATTACTCTGGAAAGTGTTTCCCTGAATTTATAAGCATCAATAAACTGAGCATGGGCTAATAGTATTTTAGCCAACAAAACTGAACTGTTCTGCCTAAAAGGTTATTTACCCAGCAGACTATCTCTCAAAATCTGTTTATGTACATGTGCATACTGCATTGTGCCAAATGCAGTATAAAAATACATTACGTAAATTCCAATTATAGGTAAAATAATAGCACATTGGTTTATTGCAAGTTATTGGGCTATATGGCACTTTTTTTTTTTTTAAAGTCAATAGCAAAACTTTCGCCAACTTAAACAGAAGAAGAACAAAATCTTCTCTCAGACTTGGCCTTGAAGTAAAAATTAGTTTTGCAACCCTGGCTCCAAGACAGTGTAATTATACCTTTGACTTCAAAAGGACCTCAGTTCTACCTGTGATGTACTTAGGCTCTATATTTGAATTCACTATGAATTACTCCTTCACCTTTGAGAAATCCATTAGATTCTTAAAGATATCTAGGAACCTAATTCCACCAGATGTTTCTTTAATATTTATACAGCTTCAAAGGCTTAAATTCTGTTCACACTTCTCTTTCTGAATACTTTCTCCGTTTTTACTTTCCTCCATTTTCCTAGAGAAGTCTACTGACTGCACATAAATATTTAAATTGTCTATATTATTGCAAAAATTGGATTCAGGATTCAAGAATGTATAAAAGTCAAGAAAATCAAAGCCAGGCCATTAGTAGACTCTGTAAGATACTACCATATTATATGCAACAGTAGGTGACGTATTTCTCTCCCTCCATGCTTTTGTACTCTACTGTAACATTAGCATACTCATTTATGTTGTTAAATATATGCAATAAATATACACTATGGCTTCAGTTAAGATTTCCACAGAAACATTCTGGAAGATTATTGTGCGCATATGTGAATATGTGTGTGTAAGCTAAGTCTGTGTGTACTTGCACACATTTTTTAAATTATTATTTTAAAGAGAAATTAATTTTGAATTTAAGTAATATTAAAAACACTCTTTCTAAGTGCAGCTCAAACTACACATAGACATCTTAGTAATAAACTGTCTATTACAAGAATGCCATTCTGTTCATCAGTTTTGGACTTGAAGGGTCTTTCATTTCTTCCCTGACGGCCAATAGCAAAATATTTACAATACTCAGAAAAGCTTCCATGAGACAAGAGCCAAGAAAAAAATCTTCCATATACATTTTCTCTCATTCCCAAGTTTAATTCAGAACCTTTAATGTTACTTTAACATAGTTTGCATGTGTTACTCATATAATTAATGTTATGACTGACAGATAGAAATTAGTTTAATGGAGAGTCAGGGTTCTTAAATCAAGACAGGCTTTTGGGTTCTCATGATTAATAGAGCAACACCCAAGCCACATATCCTCTAACTGAAAAGCAAGATGGATAATGAGTTCATGCATCTGTTGAAGGAATTTTAAAATATATGGTGGACTACATTACGATAATAGCACATTACACTGGAATTAATGCATGATAATTTGTCTGTCATAGTCAGTGTTAAAAGAAAAAGTGCAAAGACTAAGCAGGGATATTCACAAGTTAGACTGCAGGATATCTAATGAGATGTAGGATGAATGGGGAAAAAAAAAAAGGAAAAAGTACCACTGGATTAATTGAGAGACTTACAGAAAATTCCAGTCCCAAAGGGATGTTTAAGGTCATGCAAGAGCCTCATGGCTTGTGCAGTCTTCACCTAACAAATACCCAGGTCCTCACCAGGCCTCTAATGAAACAAGTATGCCTGCGTATTTTCTGTTCACTTCTTATTTCTTAAGAGGAATTGTATTTCAGACAGGTAGTGATACCCTGCTCTCATACGTGTGATGAGGACATTTCAGTGGAACTAACTTTAACGTTTAAGTAAAACATGAGTAATTTAAATATATGTTGGCATGTATAAAGCCAAAGATAAGGAAAGACAGTAGTTAATAAAGAACCAAGAGAAGTAATTCAGGATGGTACAAAGCTAGAGTAGGACTCACAGAGTGAAATAATGATAGGAAAGTGCTAGTTGAATAATCTAAAGACCATAATAGGTTTTAAGTTTTGCTCATTAGCAAATTAGGAGTCCCCAGAGATGAAATTTTAATATCTTATTTTATAATCGGCATTTTATTACAGAAATCACATAGCCAAAAAAGTTGATTTTTAATCTCGCAAGTTTTGTTAAGCTGGTATGTTTCATTTTGATCCTTCCCACCTCAAATAAGGAAAAAAAATACAGAAAATAAAGCTTTGGACAGAATTTCCCTAGATTTTATAAGCAAATATCAATATATAAAACTCATGCCATTATATTTCATTTTATTTTACTTCATTACTTGATCATCTACTGAAATACAGTCTATAGAATCATAGAATCATTAAGGTTGGAAAAGACCTCTAAGATCATCAAGTCCAACCATCAACTAACACCACCATGACTCCTAAACTAGGCCCTGGAGTGCCACGTCTACACCTTTTTTGAACGCCTCCAGGGTTGACGACTCCACCACCTCTCTGGGCAGCCTGTTCCAATGCCTAACCACTCTTTCAGTAAATAAATTCTTCCTGATGTCCAATCTAAACCTCCCCTGATGCAACTTGAAGCCATTCCCTCTTGTCCTATTGCTAGTTTCTTGGGAGAAGAGTCCAGCACCCGCTTCCCTACAACCTCCCTTCAGGTAGTTGTAGAGAGCGATAAGGTCTCCCCTCAGCCTCCTCTTCTCCAGACTAAACAACCCCAGTTCTCTCAGCCGCTCCTCATAAGACTTGTTTTCTAGTCCCTTCACCAGCCTCGTTGCCCTTCTCTG